>ML799618.1:51676-62344 GCA_009831015.1 Picea engelmannii
ACTTCCTTGAGTTTTGTACCTTTCTGCCTCCTCCTCCCTCTTTTCTTTACGAGATTTCCTTCCTGCTTTTTTCGAAGGTCGCTCATAGGTTTCATCCTCTGAAGATCCTGAGCTTTCCACTGGTTTTTTCCTTGCAATTTCTGCGTAAGAAGGATTGGAGGGGCTGCCTTGATTGGCTTCAATCTGATTTGCTTCCCCTCCCTCTTCATTTGAAGATGGTATTTATGCCTATTCCTCATTCCCCTGGGTTGGTTTTGCTTGATTATTCTGAGCACTTTCTGTCCCTTTTGGCCTTGCATCTGTTTCTTGTCCGGTTCTGGATCTGCTAGGACCTCCAATAGTATGACCTTTACCTGTACCTTTTTTTGTGTTTGCATGTTTCTGAACTAGGGTCCATTGATCCCCATTTTGATTGTTTGCTTGTTCCTCAGCTTTCTTCTTGCAATGCTTTGCAAAATGTTTGTACCCGTGACAATGCCTGCATTTAAAAGGTAGTTGTTTGTAGTCCAACTCCTGGACATGCGTCCACCCCGCTACAGTGAGATTGATTACTTCAGGGAGCCCCTCTTCTAAATCGACTTCGACGTAGATACGAGCGCAGGAATATTGGTCCTTTCTTGCATCTTGGTCTATGTATTTTCCCAGCACGCTACCAATGATCTGAATGGATTTCTGGTTCCAACAATGGAGAGGTAGGTGAGGGAGCCTGACCCAAACTGGGACAACTGAGGGGACGTCTTGGGTGGGGTCAAAATCTGGTGACCATTTGTTTAGATAAAGGCCCTGAGGTCCCATAAAATATGGCCCATTTCTGAAGATTAATCCTCTGTCATCCGGGTTTTCAAAGACAAACACGAAAAAACCCTTTCCTACGAAAAATATTTTGACTCCCTCTTTGATCAGTGGCTTCCAGTTCCTTTGATTCCACTCCTCCATGGATTTGTGGGATGGTCAGAAGCCCGTAAACTGGACAATGAGACCTCTCTCGGCCAGGTTCAAGGTCGCTTTGCAAGTTTCTTCTTCTGGCAGGGCCACCGAGGGGATTGAGTCCATTTTACTTACAAACTTTTGCTGGCTTGTGGAGGGCGGGCACTTAGGGCCGAAAACAATCATGGACCTGAAAGCTAGAACCTCTGGGGGCGGATCTGGATCCCCAGGGGCGTCCATGGACTGGTAGGGCGTCGTGAGCCAATCAGGGGGGCGCAGGACCTCGAGGGCACGCTGTAGCGGCCTGCAACCCTATCGCGCAAGTAGAATTATATGTCCTATAAAAGGATATTTTAACTATCAATCCTTAAAAAAAAATTATTGAAATTTAATAGGAGTAATTATTAATAATTTAAAATTTTGAAATTTGATAGGAGTAACTATTAATAATTTAAAAAATACATGGTTTTAATAAAATGCTTAGAAATGACAATGGAAATGGAGATGAAGCGTTTAGGAGTGGAAGGTGACATCCAATTTATGCCAATGGAAATGGTGATGAAGTGTTTAGGAGTGGAAGGTGACATCCAATTTATTATTGGCAAATTTAAACAAGTTTGAAAAATAATACATGGAATGACTACAATGAAATATAGATTACTTCAATATTTTTGGGATATTCTATAACAGTATTAGAAATATTTTGGGATATTCTATAACAGTATTAGAAATCAGATATATTATTTGAAAATTAATACAAGGAATGACTCTACAATGAAATAGAGATTACTTCAAACAGTATTAGAAATCGGATATATTATTTGAAAAATAATACAAGGAATGACTCTACAATGAAATAGAGATTACTTTGATCTTTACTTTTTGGGATATTCTATAACAGTACTAGAAATCAGATATTGAGATAGTTGATGGATCAACAAACCAAGGTGCAATACTAAGTTTACCTTAAATAACTTTAGTGGCTATCTAAATTGATGAAGGAAAAATTTAACATTAGTATTTAACCTTGATAAAGGAAAACTTGATTTAGGTCAATATTTATAAATAAACAATTCAATTTTTTGGGATATTCTATAACAGTACTAGAAATCATATATTGAGATAGTTGATAGATCAACAAACCAAGGTGCAAATCTAAGTTTACCTTAAATAATTTTAGTGGTTATCTAAATTGATTAAGGAAAAATTTAACATTAGTATTTAACCTTGATCAAGGAAAACTTGATTTAGGTCAATATTTATAGATAAGCAATTCAAATTAGGTTGATATATTAAGGTCAATCAATGATTACTTCACTTGGCCAATTTTGATTTGGGGTCAATTGTATTTAAGATTATGAATACTTGGCTACATATTAAACCATTAAATGATGGTTGTTTTAGGCAATCAATAAAAATCTCAACTTTGGTCAACTCTCAATCCATAAATGTCTAACCTTGATCAACTTCACTTTGGATCAAGAATTAGATCAACTTTCTTGGCACTGAAGCATCTTTTATTTAAGATATCATTAAGTTTACCTTAAATAATTTTAGTGGCTATCTAAATTGATTAAGGAAAAAATTAACATTAGTATTTAACCTTGATCAAGGAAAAGTTGATTTAGGTCAATATTTATAGATAAGCAATTCAATTTAGGTTGATATATGAAGGTCAATCAATGATTACCTCAGTTGTCCAACTTTGATTTGGGGTAAATTGTATTTAAGATTATGAATACTTGGCTAAATATTAAACCATCAAATGATGGATGTTTTAGGCGATCAATAAAAATATCAACTTTGGTCAACTCTCAATCCATAAATGTCTAACCTTGATCATCTTCACTTTGGATCGAGAATTAGATCAACTTTCTTGGCGGTGAAGCATCTTTTATTTAGGATATCATTAATTATTGCTACTCACAATTAATAACTTGTGGTTATTTATTAGATCGATCAAGGAGATCCAATGGTAAGCTCAATCAGCTAAATAATCTAGTCAAGGCATGTTGTCCACATGGAGGTCATAGGTCTTAGTTCAAATCTGCTACTCCCTCAGGGTTAATTGTTTACATTGTGGTTGGTGATTGAGCCTCACTCCATTCTAAAAAAAAATGATCCATCGATGACAAGATCCATTAAAACAAAGCTTTGGACCAGATCCATTATAGTGTCGTAATATTTAAAAGATAAAAGAAAACTAAGACACTATAAAGAGGTCATTAATCATATTCTAGAATATCAAAAGGTTTTTTTTTTTATACAATTCGCATAAAAAAAAAATCTACATTGCTAAAATAAGGACAAATTCTCACGAGCTCCATAAAGAAATAGAGTGTTGGACAATTCCTAAAATGCCATCAAATGAAAGAGCTTGTCATTTTTGTGATACTAGATGTTGGAACCTCAGGTTTTGATGGTTCATCCCATTAGTTTTGGAGACAACCGGTTGGTCAATCGACTAACATCTATAGATGGTCAATCGGTCAATCGACTAGCAGTTGGAGACAATTGGTTGGGTGGTCAACTAGATAGACGGTCGGATAATCAACTAGCGGTTGGAGATAGTTGGTCGGATGGTCAACTTGATAGTCGGTCGGATAATCAACTAACCGAGACAGTCAGTCAGTAGATCGACCAACTGAGCAGTTGACTATGTGTTGGACCACTAGATGGTCAGGTCGACTAGCTTACACAACAATGCAAATTTGTTGGGATCTGTTGCAACCACTGACGGTTCTATGTGGACAAGATCTTCCTGATTTCAAGGAAATTGTTAGATCTAGAAACTATAAATAAAAGTTCCTATGGTCCGATTTAACAAGTTTTGTGTGTGTTCGATAATGCATTGTGATGTTCTGATCATAATGCATTGCACTTGTGTTGCGATCATGTCTTTTGACACCACTAATCTTCTTTGAAGTTTATTTCTCTTCGTTTATTCTGCAAATTATGTTATTAGTCCTTTAGTATTACACCCAATCCCTAACATGGTATTAGATCGACTGGTTTAGACCTCCCTATTGTCTACAAATCTTGTCGAGTTAGATCTTATAATGATTCGTTGGGCTATTGATTTGTCTATTGTAACCTGTTCCAATTATCAAATCTATCAGATATGGAATAATTGCTTACAAGATTGATCTTGTTATTTTGAATGGAATTAATTGTGTTGTTTGGGCTCTGGATATGGAGACTTCGCTGAAGAGAAAATGGATATGGTAGTATACGAAGGTTTTGATTCTAGATTTGAAGGATGACTAAGTGAAGTTCATCATCGATGGAAAGAAAGATTAGGCTGTCAACGTAATCATGACATACATTTCTCGTGAGATTTAAATTTCATACAAGTGGGATCGATTTCCCTCATGATGTATAGAAGAAGTTGAAGTCCTTGTTTGAAAAAGTCGATGAAACCTAAGCTACGTAGTTGAAGAAAGAGTTGGTCTCTCTTTATCCGCATTCCTTTGAAAGGATTGAGGACTATTTGATTTGTCTTAAGGAAATGCAGTTGAAATTGGGTGGATGTGGGAAGAATTTTCATAAGAAAGATAGAAAATGCATCCAGCTGGTCTTGATGAATCTGAGAACACCCTTTGACGTGTTATATTCAAGGTTCCGAGCCAATTGATAGGAAAACAAAGAAGATGGTAAGGATTATACTTTTGAAACTTTCTGTGTCCTACTAATTAATCATCAACAAATGTTTCTTGATGAAGAGAAGCTTGGTGGCAAACATCAAGCTCTTTTTTTCAAATGAAAAGGCAAGTTGAATTACAAGAAAAGAGGATGCTTTGATGCTCCTATACGCAGAAAAGAATGTCTCCACTAGAAAAATAAAGAGAACACTGATGAGTCAACGTCCACCCAAAAGAATTGAAAGAAGAAAATGTGTATGTATTGTGGAAATATCGAACATGTGGAGAAACTTGTTGGAAGAAGAGGGACGACTTAGAGGCGAAGTTCAAGAAGCTCAAACGAGATATGTCAGTTTTCCATCGATCGACTGACAACTTTAACTTCCAAGTCAGGACTTTTCAAGTGTTGCTTACTCATATCTCACAGCATGAGTGGGTAGTTTATTTTGGGTGCACTTATCATATGGCTAAAAATATTTCTATGTTCTCCTACCTGGATAACGTTGTTAAGTGAAAAATCTATGTTGTTGATGTCTTTTCTCTCGACATTGTTGGTCATGGTGATGTTCCCTCTCGACATGGTAAAATATCGGTTCTTTGTTAAGGATTTGAAGAATGATACATTGATCATTGTTGAAGGTTTTCTCAACTCAAAGGATGGGTTGTACAAGTTCTTTGACCTTCCTTGACCTCTAGACTGATTGCTCTTGTTGCTCACACTGAAGAACACAACAAAATTTGGCATGAATGACATGGACATATAAAATTTCGACGTCTAAAGTCGATGGCCACACAAAACATGGTCATTGGTCTTCCCAAAGTTCTTCCACATTATAGCCTTTGTAGAGGATGTGTGTTGGGAAAGCAATCATACCCATTTCAACTTTAGAAAAGTGTGGCAAGCAGATAATCCACTAGAACTCATTCACATAAGGATGGGTTGTACAAGTTCTTTGACCTTCCTCGACCTGATCCTAGACTGACTACTCTTGTTGCTCACACTGAGAAACATAACAAAATTTGGCATGAAGGACTTGGACATCTAAGCTTTCGGTGTCTAAAGTCGATGGCGACATAGAATATGGTTGTTGTATTCCCAAAGTTCTTCCACCTGATAACGTTTGTAGAGGATGTGTGTTGGGAAAGCATCAACATACCCCTTTCGACTCTATCAAAGTGTGGCAAGAACATAATCCACTGGAATGCATTCACAGTGATCTCTATTGTATCAATCATCTCTCCTTAGCAGGTGAAAAGTATATTTTGACCTTTAGCGATGATCCCTCTAGATTTGCTTAGGTCTATTTCTTGAAAATTAAAATTCATGTCTTTGAAAAGTTTAAGAAATTTAGGGCATTGAATGAGAAGCAATGTGGTTGACCTATTAAGTGTTTGAGATATGATAATGGTGGAGAGTATGTGAATCTATAGTTTGAAGAATACCTTGCTTGATATGGTATTTTTTAGTGGAGGTTTGTTCCTCATACTCCTCAACAGAATGGTGTAGTAGAAAGAAAGAACCATACATTGGTCGAAATGGCATGTTGTCTTTTGCAGGCCAAAGATCTGCCAACTTGATTTTGGGTTGAAGTTGTTTACAGTGCCAACTATATTCTAAATCACATTATGACTCGTGTAGCAATTTCTATGACTGCAATCGAGAAGTGGTGTGGAAAGAATCCCTTAGTTGGTCACGTCAGAGTCTTCACCTGTGTTGCTTGGGCTCATTCCAGATAATTGCAAGAAGAAATTAGATGCAAAGATTCATGCTTCCATCATGATACACTACTCAGAAGAATCCAAAGCCTATTGATTGTTTTACCTTGTCAAACGACATATCATTATCATAATAAATGTGTTTTTTGATGATAATTCTTTAGGCATTAAGTTGGTGAACACTTGCTCTGATTCACTATAGCAGGATTTCTTCAGAGTTGTTTTTGACTTTGGTTCACCTATTCCATTTTTCATCATTTTGATCGAGCAGTCGAACCATGCTGCTATTTTGACTGGTTTGTCGGTATCTATTCCCGAGTCAACAAGACAATCGATCTTTGTTTTTATTGGGTCTTTGTCTTTGTTGACTAAAATTGTTCTTTCATCTCATTGACCTTCTACAGTAGATATTAACTCACCTTTTTCCTACTTACCTAGATGGGCTGCTAAAAGAAATGAAGTTGTTGGACCTAGTGTTGGTGATGTCTCTTCAGGACGTGTTGATGGGCGAAATTGACCGCTCGTCAACTGGAGGAGTGAATCTGGTCCAAGGTTGTCTAAATAATCCAAGTTGTTTGGATTAATCCACTCTGACGGGTTTAGCGGCTCCGTTAGCCGATCTAAGTCCTACGGAAGTGAAAAGACAAAAAATAAAGAAACTAACTAAATGAAAAACAGCTGCTGAAAACTATATACAAATCTAAAATATATTCACAGTTTGCTAACTAATATTTATAAAATAGTAATTCTACTTATTAAATGTACAATGTATTGATATGATTAAATTTCCAATATATGTACAGTATTCACAACATGCAAATTTTGATCAAAATCTGCGAAATCATATATGAATTGATTTATGACAGAGAAGATATCATTCAGTGGTTTTTTATTTTTATAACTTTTATAAACAAGAAATGAAATGGCAGCTATCTAGTTGAGAAATAAAAATAACAATCAATACAATGTATGGATACAATCGTTACATAGTCATAGGGCTTAACTGAGCAAAGTCCATGTGAGTATGGATACTCTTCGGTTAGAAACTGTTCAATTTCGGAATCAGAATCTTCACTTAACATAATTGGTTTTTGGCCTGTGTTTTCTTTAGGTTTATTATGAGCACACCATGAAACCCATCACACGGCCTTTTTACCTTTGTAATTGATATCATTGTTACCTTTACCCTTTCTCCTTGCAAACTTTTTAACAGGCTTACCACCATCTTTTGGACATGAATCAGGCAGGGTGTCGGGTTGGGTAGTGTTCGGGTAGGTCGAGGGTTCAACAGAGGGCAAGAGAAAAGGAGGGGGAATGACAGGCCCGACAAGGGTTTCTGTAACAACGGATTTGTCAACTTGTCCTATTTCAGGACCGACAAAACCATTCCTTAACAAGAAAGCGTTCCAAAAATCACCATTCAACTTCAACTGATGAACCATAATAATTTTAATTAAACAGTGGTGGAAGAGGTTGGAGTCGGCTTTCTCCCTTTTGAAGCACTTAGCCATTTTGTATAAACTCCGAAGGAGAAAATATGGCATGTTTAAGGGAAAATCGATGAAACTCATGAGCAACCGTAAGTGGTATAAGAAAACTAAACCGTATCTACCCTCACATGTAACGAGTTGCTTGATAATAGCCAACAAATCGTGCCATCTAGGTTTTAGAGCTGTAACGAGCATACCTTTGTCGCAGCTGTTAATCTTCCTTGAGATAAACAACAGTGACCAGGGTACTTCGTCAACCTTTGAATTTTTAAACCATTTTTGTCTCACGACTGGCAGACCAGTGGCTGAGATAATGAAATCTTCGTTCAACTCGAGCTGGACATCCCCAATTTTGGCTCTGCAACCATCGAACATTAGCACGAATTTGAGCAGCTGCCAAGTTAAAACCCTCGAACTTCTCAACAAAGACTCACCAACCATTCCTCTCTAAGTCCCCTCGGGCATTATCAAACAACAACACAGTTTGGACACCGTTGGGTTCGATTCTCACTACAGGAGCCATAGCTAATAGCACAAAATCAACAGGGTATTCGGCGATAGGGTTTGACAGGATAGAAACAAAACCATTATCCCGAAGCTTCCCCAACACAATGCAAAGGCAGCTCAAAATGCTATGAAGGAGCATTAATGCTATGCGTGCGAGGACAGTGGTGTAGATCGAGGCCATGCAAGAACATCATATCAGGTTGTACTTGGAACGACACGTTGGTGTAATGGTACATATAAATCATAACAGCTAAAAGCCATTATAAGCATATCCACAACATTTGATCAAAATGTCAAGTGAAGCATTGCATATCCACGATTTGACCAAATAAATCAATATGTCGAATAAATCATTGCATCAAAGACTTTATAAATCAAAACCATCACAATAGTCAAATGCACAAATGGGTGGTGTTTTGATACATATGTAACCAGCGGTGTGTTTGAGGCCAAGGAGTTATAACCATGTAAACAATTAGGTTCATGATAAACCAAATGAACATTAATCCTTTGTTGTAATCAACATGAATTCCAACTGTGGGTTTTCACGCTTGTAGTCGTGAAAATGAAAACGAAAAGCAGGTATGCAAAAAACGAAGGATAATTGTATCGTTTAATGCAAAAAGTTGTGACGAGCAATGAAGGTTTAAAAACCCTGTGTAGGCAGCTTGTAAAAAAAAAGATAGAGATTAATATGGCTGCCAACAATGGCGACACACTGGTAGAAGAAGTTATCTCTGCCAAACGAACAAGTCTAGATTAAGATAATGAGAAAAACTCCAACCCGAAAACAATCAGAAAATTGTTTGAACATCATTATCAATCATAAAAATATTCCAGTTTCAGATTGCTTGTTATTTTAAAATATGAGAACTGATGACAATCTTAACAAAAGCGAGTCACGATATTAAGGTTAAAATCTCCAATACTGTTGACAGAGCCGTTGCTGCCAGCAGGCGTCCATAGCCTTGACAGGGATGCCATTTAACCCACTCCGATATCTGTATCCTGCCAAGAAGTTTTAGATCAGAACGAAGGACATTTAAGGTCAAAAGATTTCATATCTGGGAATATTCATATACCCGACATTGCTTCACTGCCAGCGGGCCTGTTCAGTACCCCGGCGAAGTTATCTTGGCATCATGCATGCATTTACCTGCTGCCAGCAGACCTGTTCAGCATCCCGGCGGGTTTACAAGCACTTCCCACAGCACTCTAAAGATTTATTTAATTTTAAAGATATTTAATCAAGTGGGGTGACGCTAAAAATCCTGATATTTTAGACATATTTTAATAAATTATAGACCTTGAGAGAATTTTTTAATTGTCCTTCATTAAGATCTAGAGATAGTTTGTTATAAACCGAGAATTTTTTAATTGTCCTTCATCAAGATCTAGAGACAGTTTGTTATAAACCGACCTTCGAAGGCAGGGAGACATCTTCTGAGTTTTTCTCTTAAGGAACAGGGACAGCGTAAGAAGAAATTTTTTATGGATGATCGTGAAAATCTTCAGTTACAGATTGAAATCAAAAAACACTTTTCGAACAACAAGCTTTCTTTAACATGGCTGCGAACTTCAGAAAAATATCATAATTGATGTTTTAACAATCTTCAGTAGTCATTTCAGAGGGGAAATTTTTCTGTTCTCTTTGTCTGAGCTAGCCCATGATGCAGGCATGTGTGTTTCAAAAAGAAATACTGATAAGCATAAATGAAAACAAAACACACCAGTGAAGAAAAATTTGAAAGCAAAGAAATCTAAACAAACAAACAAAAAATATGTACAGAAGGTGCATCTGAAAACATCATGCAAAAAATCCCTTGGGAGACTGAAAGAAAGTAGAAAAATCATGTTTGATGTGAAAGAAGTCCTACTCATGGTACCTTGGGTCAGGGTTGATTCAGATTTATTTATCTCTTTACTTTCCATTTAAGATTTTCATGACGATACTGTGTTTTTTGAAAGTAAATATTCAACTAAAAGAAAAGAGAAAAAGATCAAGCGGACTTCCCTGATAACAGTCGTATTATGGTTCTCGTGGTGCACCCACTTGCGTTCATGACTGCATTATTACAAAGAGAAATAGTGAGAAATAAAACTTCAAGAAAACCTATTCCTAAACCTACCCTAACTATTAAACCAATCAGGATACTACGTGAAGTCATGCTTCCAATGTAGCCATCGTAGTAACTCCAACCTTGCAACGAAAACAAAATCAAACATTATTAATAAGAATGGTAATATATCAAAAAACGACAGAAACATATCACACTTACCTTCATAATCATCATCTAAAAACAAAGTAAGCATGATCTTACCATTCCCTTGAATATTCTTGATGTATGAATCCTCCAGCCATTGTGCAATCTTGTCATGATAAGGGT
>ML799618.1:76467-96138 GCA_009831015.1 Picea engelmannii
TTGTTGTTGTTGTTGTTGTTGTTGTTGTTGTTGTTGTTAGTGCTTCTAAAGCTATATTTTTAACATTTCAACATCATTACCCATGTAAGATTACTACACTCTTCATTTTTTGTCTTCATTTAACTTTTAATATAGAGAGTCATACCAATGTGAGAAAGAAATCTGAACAAGGAACATTGGACGATAAAAAATTGGTGTTTGTGGTGAATTGCATAAGTTGTAATTGTTTTTTATGTTTCAACATTGTTGTTAATGTAAAAATATTATATATAGTTTTTCCTTTTTACATCATTTTTAACATAAAGATGCAATCAAAATAACATGGAATGAAATCTTTAACCAATGATATGCAATTTGGACTTTTATTAAGCTTACAATTAAAACATAATCACAAAAACGTGGATCCACAAAAGTAAGTCATATTTGCATGGAACAAAAATTTAGCCAGGGACATACCACTTTGATTTTATGTAAAATCTCAATTAAGAAGGCATTATAAATATGCAAAGCGTATAGACACTTCTAAACAATGTTTTCACTTTTAAACAATGTTAGTACAAGAGCGAGGTAGGATATTCAAAGAACACATTAAGGATTAAAGGGTCCCATAAAGCACACATGGACCTCTAAGTAATATTAAGATTAGAGTGAGGAAGGATCCACAAAGTACAAAAATAATGGGACACACAAAATGCACATGCACTAATAAGTGATGTGTACTTAAGTGAGAGGAGGATTCATATATCGTACAAGGAAGGGGGGGCACATAAAGTAGAAGTATTGACAAAATTGTTAAAATTTCTCTTAAGCAATTAAGTGTGTTCAATATTCTTTAACTTTAGACTATTAAATGCATGCATAAGGATGACTGAAAGCAAGAAATCCACATTACACACAATATTTATCCTGGGAAACTCTCATGGGGGAGAAAACCCAAGAAATCTTCTTCAATATAGATTCTTCAACAATTACAATGTTTCTCTCAAGAGAGATCTCACCAAATAGAAGATAAACTAGAAACCCTAACCAGAATAGGGTATCGCACCACTAGACCAAGATAGTCCTCCAATAGATAACCAAAACCCTTCACCAGAACACCTTTCCTCTGTAGTTGTGTCTCCTCCTCAAACTTGCACACTTTTACTTGTGTGAGAGAGCTTGTGTTGTGTGTTCTTCAAGTGAGGTGCCTAGCCTCTTATAAATACAAGTTGGGCCACCCAGAAATAGGTCAAGGCCGACTCGTACACTTTGCCCTTCTAATTTACAATTGAATTTTTCCAAGGCACAATCGAGCCAACTTTTACAAAGGCACAACATGGTCGTCTTTACAAATATAACATAATATTATTCTTTAGGGTTTTGTCCTCAATCCACATGCTCTTACAAGGATGACAATGACAATCATACATCAATCAGGCTCCAGGGTCTGTTATCTACAATACAAGCACAACAATAGGAATCCAATGGTTCCCTTAACAGAACAAACTTGTTTACAACCAAAATCAGGATTTAGACCTTGCTTCTTCCTCCAGAGGACTGTAATAATAGTCTTCCAAGGTCTGCAAACCTGCAATTCCTCAATCCTGTGTGTGTGAGAACTTCACATAAGTTATGGACCCACTATTAATCTCCAACTCAACACCTATATGAGCTATCCCCAAGGTGTCAATTGTGACCGAGCTCCCAAGATACTAAAAGATGCCTCCAATGTAAACGGTTGCTCCTTTTATAGGCCCTAATCCTCCTTGAAATATGCTCATCAAGTCTATCAACTAGGTTCACTACAAAACAAAATGAAAACAAATTAAAATGGTGTCTTCCCAACAGTCTCTTGGCTAAAACAAAACAAAATGAAAACAAATTAAAATGGAAATATTTTTGGGTGATGCAGGATTGCCAGCTACCTAGGGATGCCCATGAATCATATTTGAACCCTAGGGGGGAAGAATAACAACACCCACTTTCAACCAACTAGACTATGGCCCCAGTTGACTAGTTTAAAGTTTAGATGTTCTTATAAAGAAACTTATTTGAATTCAAAAATGCAACTTTACTGCATTTATCATCATTCCAAGGTTAGAAGGGTATTGTCCTACTTCCTTGAAAAATTCCATAAGCTTCTTATAATGGGATTTTGTTTGTAGCATTGCTTCACATAGCATCACCAATAATCCCCAGAGGAACAATATCCATCCCATAAATGACAATGAAGGTTGGCATCCCTTACATTGAGTTCCCATGCAACAATCGTGAAGATGAGCTGAAAGACAAAGTAGTAATCACCACAAACTCTCTAGACAACTTGAACGGTTATCTTGGGGCTAGTGTTTAATAACCCAAATGAAATTGCTAGCTTCTCTCAACGGTGGTAATTAATTTGTTATTTTTCCTTATCCATGTCACTTAGCACAAACCTAGTATCAAGAACATATCCTGCTACCTTCATTTGATGTGAAAAGATTTCCAGCTTGGTATGGATTTTATGGGTTTGTGATTGCAGATCTATCTCCTAATAAGAAACAATGCACCTATTTATTAACCTCAATCCAAGTGCATCTAGGTGTCTTTCTTATGCCAACATCTTTCATCTTTTTGTGTATCTTTTCAATGGCATTCCACTTGCCAGCTGTACAATAAATGTTTGACAGAAAAATAGAAGGTGCAACATTTTTAGGGTCCAATAGAAAAAGGTGTTATGCATTACACTCTCCTATCCCGATAGTGTTATGTATTT
The DNA here is from genome assembly GCA_009831015.1 of Picea engelmannii. Lineage (NCBI taxonomy): Eukaryota > Viridiplantae > Streptophyta > Pinopsida > Pinales > Pinaceae > Picea > Picea engelmannii. The sequence goes on from ML799618.1 coordinate 79,202, forward strand.
TACAAGCACCAAGAAAACAACTCCAGACAACAACATGATCAATCTTCATTATTGCTCAAGCTGACTGATCTTTTTAAGAGCAAAGCTTCAATCTCTCGAGATATGGGTGACTATTATTTGGGGAATGGGATCTGGAAGTTAATCAATAGAAGAGGGTTACCAATATCTCTCTTCCATGGAGGGCCCCAATTTTTCTCTAGATGCTTGTTGGTAAAAACTATGGATCCCCTCTTCTATTTCAAAATTGGAATTCGTCTTTTGGACCGTGGCCCATGAAAAGATCCTAACTATTGATAACTAAGAAAAATATTCAAGGGACAAACAAAAAATCTGGAAATGATCAAATATAAAAGCATTATCTCAATTAGAGAGACCATATTTAAAAATTTCTCTAGAAATTCCTAGAGTCTAGATCCAAGCGACAAGCAAATGATGCGGATGGAGTCATTTAGACTATGGATGGAGTCTCAAACAAGTGGACATGCACCACCTGCTCTTGGATTTACTCTGTTCCTTGTTGGCCCTTTGAAGGGAGTTCTGGGACCCTCAAGCTTGGGAGGGATTAGTTATTTGACCATTAGGGAACCTTATCCTGAATACCGAGTGGAACATTGGGGTTTCCACTATTAATGTCGCAAAATTTTCGGTCCTATGGAAAGGCTTGCAAGTAATTCCTAAAAGAACTTACCAATCAGGTTATAAATCTAATTGGAGACTCATAGCTCATTATTTTGTAGTTCATGGGCCAAGAGAAGTTTCCTCCATCCAGATCACCAGAGTAATTCTAAGATGCAAAGAGCTCCTCATCCTTTTCAGTAATAGGTAGGACTTCCATGTTTCGAGGCAGTTTAATTCCAAAGTAGATTCCATGGAAAATGATGCCTATCAGAAATGAGAATGGGCCATGTCAAAAAAAAAATTATCAGATGGAAAATAAATACTCGAGAAAGATTCAAATCCATAACTTGGCATTACAAGGGCAGACCAGATGATCCAGAAACAAGTCCTTCAACATCCTTGAGATGTCCTCACTCCAGACTTATATTGATGATTCTAGGCCAGTCCAGTGAATGCATGAATGATAACGAGCCAGGGGATCGATTTGACATCAAGTTAGTGATGAACAATTCCAGTCAATAGAAAGATACTATCAATGAACCCACAACATTAGAAGGCAGATACAAAGATACAGTCAATGAATGATAATGAAATCACAAAGTTGGAAGGAAGATATAGTCCATGATTTTATGCTTTATTTATGTTTTCTTTTATTCTCAGTATTCACATATTAAAAGTACCAGTCTTTGTATCCCATTTAATATCCAGCCCAAATAGCTCACTTTTGTGTTAGTATTTAGAGAAATTTGTAATGGTTTCAATACCACCGCCAAAATTATATATGACAATTTAGTACCTAGAAAATTAACCAGGTGATCATAGCCTAGCTACATTTTTTCATGTGATTCAGTATTTAAAAAAAATATGTCGACGCATTTATCATGTTTTTCTGTGTACTAAGTTGATAGTGTTAAAAAAAGTATCAATATATTTGTCATGTTTTTATGTGTGCTAAGTTGATAGTGTAAAATTTTATTGCCTTTCAAGTTTAGAATATGGCAATAATATTAGAACCTGAAATTCTCTAATCATGTTAGTGACGTATCTTGAATATCTATTTTTAAACTCTCGCCAGCTAGCATCTTAAGAAACAATGTAACTAAAGAGCAAACAGACATATAAACATAATGACCTGGGAAAGGTTCTTTGCAAGGTATTTATATTACAGAACATAATGAGTATGATGCAGACAGAACAGATAATCATCTTATTATCCCAAAATCTTCAATGATATTATATACATCAAACACTTTAAATGTAATCAAACACTAACAACATTGTTAGTGAAAATTCAAGCAAGCAGATTTTGGTCAAATGAATAAAATTTAAATCAAAGTACTTTCAATGCTCAGACCGAGGTTCAAAAACCCCCAAATACATGTTATTGTGTAATATCGCTAACGCAATAGTTTACTATTTACTATTGCATCCAGGACTTGGTTAATCCAAACAAACGCAAAACTCAATTTGCAAAAAAAGATATAGCCAATGCAAGCCACCACCACGTCACAACAAAAGATGATCTAGCGACACTCTTAGTATGATTGCATGGGGAGAAGTAATTGCTCTTACAAACCCAGGGTGGGAGAGATATCGGGTGAATCTATATACAGATGTGGGTAACTCTAATCAAATAAAATGGATTTGGACATGGACTTGCATTCTCAAGATCTGTTGGAACGAGGGTTAAAATTTGTTTTCCCTTTTTTTAAATGGGTTATGAGAGAAAAAGACATGCTACTGCAGATGCAAAGTTTCTACCTCCAACAAGAATCATTGCAGATGCAAGGTTTCTAGGGATTATCAACTACCTATACAAGGCTTAGTCCTCTATTCAAAGTTGTGGGTGTAAATATTTTTTTTCCTTGAAAGATCTCCTAGGTTTTACTACTAATGGAAACTTGGGCGTCAATTACGATTAAACTGAAATGTTTCTCATTTTGTTTTTCTTTAAAATTCAAAGGTCCAACCTTTTTCTCATGTTGGTTAGGGTTCTATTGATGAATTTTTAGTGTAAACATGTACGATTAATATTGTAAACAAGATGTTCAATGACTGCTTAATTGATGACTACACTCAAGTTTCGTCACTGGCAGACTTGTGTTTATCAGGGATTGTGAAAAATGTTTCACATTTAATTGATACACTAATTAAAGACACTGCTTTGAGCTACAATTTAATACATGTTTTGAGTTACAGGCGAATACAAAACTGTGATTATTCATGAATTATATATTATAAATATACACATTTTTCCTTGAGTTATTTTCAAATACAAAACTAAGCCTATTCATGAATTATATATCATAATTATTTAATAATACATAATAAGATGAGGATAATATTATTTAAAGGTTATATCATTGCCAACATATAATAAGATAATACTATATTAAATTGAACATACTATATATCATTGCGAACATATAACAAGGGAGCATAGCTGCTTATACTGCCTCCTAATAGATGTCTTGTGATGCAGTGATGGCCTTGGATTTGAATGTCTTGGACTTTAGTAGTGTTATGATGTCTTGTGATGCAGTGGTGGTCTTGGATTTGAATGTCTTAGACTTTAGTAGTGTTATGGACACCTCCCATTGTACTTCTAGCAATAATTATGCAAATTGCCTCATGTCTACAAGCATGTCCTACATCGAAGAAGCAGGACCAAGGTAGATGACAGGAAGTAGGACCAAGGTAGATGACATGCCTTGGTTGATTGTCAAATTTAATAATAATAATCACATTATAAAGTTTATTTGTTTGATTAAAAAAATGGAAAATAAATATGTAGTTATAAAACATTTAATATATTAAGAGTTTGTATAATTTGATTTAAAGTTGTTTTAGATAAAATAATATACATTAAATACCTTAAAATAAAATGCAAATGACTCACTAATAAAAAATAATATAAATCAAATCACACTCCCATTTAATAAAGATGGAGCATGGAGTAAATTTTTTTTCTAACAATTAAAATAATTCATTATTGAAAACCATAGATACAAGCTTGGACGATGTCGTCACCCTCAATAAGCTGAGTAATTAATTGCAAGATGGAGATGCCTACACTCACTCCATACTCTTTTAGATGCCCTACAGACAGAATATTAATTTTTCCAAATAAAATATTAATTTTGTCATTTATTATAAACTCAGACGTGAAAGTTATATTAACTGATGAAATTTATTAGTCAATAAATTGTTAGAAAATCACTTTTAATTGATGAAATTTATTAACCAATAAAATGTTGAAAAATTACTTTTTTTATTATATTTAAAAATAAATGTTTTCGTTTTCCAGCTTCAACATTAGAATTGACCCGCTTGCAGGGGTGTAGACCGATTGACAAGTGTCGTATAAATGGAAGGAAATTTGTCAAAATTAGGTCTCAAGATCAAGACTCACCCTGATTTACTTGTGCTCCATTATTGCAGGGGCCCTGTGTCACATGAGTACGGAACCCGGCATTATCGATTCCCCTAATAAAAAATAAAAAATAAAAACATTAAAATTGACCCAAAAATTTTAAGTCAATGCTTAACTAATTAAAAGTCAAGGGAAAATCTAAGGATATATAAGGTAGTATAATTAAATGGCTAAGGGAGTCGATGGCACACTCCGTAAACACCAAGATAATGACAATGGCTACAACAATAGGTGGCACACCAGGCACACCATTCTGTAAACACCAAGATAAATATCCAACTCACATTGGAATTATAAATATTAGAATTAGATTGAAATTCACACAATTACTAAAGCTCTTTGGAAAGGGGTCTCTTTACTGTGCCAATTACAACTGGACTTAATTACTAAATATCTTTGAAAAGGGGTCTAAATATTCCTCTTCAATAATTGAATATATCGATTTTTATTATATCAAAAAATAACATTTTCCCTTTTCTATGTTGAACATTAGTTTTGGCTCAAAAATTTTAATTCAATGTTGAACTAATTAAAAGTCAAGGGAAAATCAAATACAATATACTGCGAGACAATATAATAACAAGGTTGTGTGGCAGCGCAGTCCCTGCCAACAAGGTTAGAAAGCAAATTGTGTAAAATGGGGTCGAATTGTAAATGAAATGAAGTGTTTGGTGCAAAATGTATATCACGGAAATGTTGTGTGCAACATTTATATCACGGAAGATGGGGAAAAAGTAAATGAGGGTTGGCAGGCAAACCACCATCTATTTTTGGAAAGTATATAACAAAGTAAAAAATTTGTTTACAGTGCAAGAATAAATTTGGAAATTTAAATGCATTTTCCATATGGACTAGTGAAACATAAAAATACAAGATGACATAAAATTAATAGGAGATAAGAAATATAAAAAAATTAAATGCATTTGTGAACATGGGGTATAATTAAATGACAGTTGCATTGTTGAGCACCACTTATTTTGAAATATATAAAAAAAGAAAAGTATGTAACATATAAAAGAGTAAATGCATTTGACATACAGACTAGTGAAGGATAACAATAAAAGTCTAGAACATATTAAAAATTAAATGCATTTGCGATACTGAGTGGTGAAAGATAAGAATAGAGTCTGTAACATATAAAAATTTAAATGCATTTTTATTTGAAATCTGTCAAAAAATAAAAGTTTGTTACATACTATTGGAAATTTTGAAATATAGAAAATAAATAAAGTTTGTTACATATAAACCAAAATTTCAATGTGTTTGTCATGTAGACTAGGATTGGGGCTCCCACATACCATTAGAGAAATATGTACAAGAAACAGGACTGTGGAAAGAAGATTGAGTGCAATAGCTGCAAAAGAAAATAAATGGAGAGGTATAAGTGTTTGCCTATACATTTGTATTTAAGAAACTGGAATAACTGGGTTGATAAACAAAGAAGGATGCGATGAGTAAACTGGCAATGAGGGTACATATGAGCCCTTTGGCTATTTTCTTGTGGCTGTTGTTTCATTGATGTCGCTAACGACTGCGGTTTCAAGGATGTTCTCCATGGCAGCTAGAATGTTGGTAACTACCTGTTTCCTTTTGTCGGCGGCCTATTTCAATTGCCTTTCGAGCCATTCTTCAATGTAGCCTCTCATTGGGGTGACGTTGATCTCATTCCAGATTTTTATATTGAAAAGATCATTTTCTAATTCTCGGAAGTCGATAGAAATATTAGAGAGATCCTGGTGAATTTCCTCATTCTGTATTGCATATTTGACTAGCCAGTCGTGGACTTGACCTTGATCAAATTGAAGGATGTTGTACAACTTTTGCAGAGACTAGGTATTAAACATAGCAACCTATTTATCGAACTCTTGTCTGGTTAAGGGCAAGGAGTTTGCGATTAAGTGGGGGTCTTGGAAGTCGTAGGTTTTCCCGGCTAAGTCTATATTTGACAGCTTTGTGAATAATATATCTTTCTTCGATATGGCTTGTTCACATGACTGAACAATGAGATGCAGGTTCTTTACTTTTTCTTTCAAACATGCATTCAATTGGCCTATGTAGTTTTTGGATGGAAGATCTTCTTCTCTTCTTTTTGTTTCTGTCATATTGTTGACAATCTTGCCAAAAGGGATGACCATTTTTAAAAACAAATTTTCTTCATCTTTTAATTCGGACTGCAAAAGCTCGAGCACGCTATGTGCCTGGTTCTAAGGGAAGTGATGGTTTGTGATATTTTCCACACCTCGGTAACCAGTTCCACTCTTTTTTTGATATTGTTCTCCACATATGCTTTACAGGATGCGAGCAAGGTGGAGGATGCTTTTACATTGGGTGCAGGGGTGCCAGGCATGGCTATTGCTAAAGCATCAACAAGAAATGGCATAGGAATGAAAGCATCTTCCAATTCCTTGATTTGATCCTTCAGTCTGGAATTATCGGTCTTGATGCTTCCAATGGAATCATGAAGTGCATCTCCAGCCCCTGTGTGAAGTTGACAGATTTGAGACAATCGCATGTTGGCAACGTCAACCTCTGAAAAAGATTTTACTTTCTTATTTTCAACATTTTTTTCTGAATTATCAATTTTTTGTTCCGGCTATCAAAAACAACGCTCTGGAACATCAAGGATTCATCTTCGTCAAAATTTTAGGTAACGGATATGTCCATTGGATGGCTATGGTGGATGGCATCTCCGGGCTGATCAAGGAAGTAGATCATGGTATCCAGATCAGTGTCAAGTTCCATGTTCCCACTCTGAATTTCTGGCTCTTCCACCTACCCCAAATTTTTTTTTCTCTTCTTCTCTACTAGAAGCTTGTGAGAACTATCAATTTTAGAGTGAGGAGGGTCATTATCTCTTCCTTTGTTTGAAGAACTCTGGGCTTCTTTGTTTCTATGATGGGCCATTGGAGCGATGCTCCGAGATGTAGTACTTTTTGGATTGGTATTTGTGGATTGAACACTCTTGTCACTGGGGCCTTTCCCCTGTTGTGTGTACAATTTAGTGCAACTTTGCAGTGTCTATACCTCATTGGCATCAGAGGCAGGACCGTTGTCACCACTGTCTCTGTTTTTGGGCAGGTGTTTATTTACAAAACAATTGTCGAGGCCAAGTGTTTGTAAATGTTGTCTAAAAATATCATAGGGGTCGAATCCTTTTATGTCTTCAGCATATCTCAGGTTGGAGATGCTAGAATGTGTTGTGAAATCATTAATTTTGTTGACGTTTTTAAACATGAACTCCCCTATTTTCCAAGGCAGAGGAATGCACTGTTTTTTTTTCTTCCTTTGGAACAAATGGAACCAGTAGTTGTATTGACGTGCTACTTTTGCAACAAACATTATGTCTGTAATGTGACATGGAAGGAGAGCAGGTTGTTCCGTGGAGCCAAAAATTATTATGATAGTGTAATTATCTGAATGTTCGAGTGTCCCCTTCTTGTCCAAAAAACTAGTTGCTTGTTCAGATATGCGGGGAGCATCTTCTCCTAACAACAAAACTTTGAAAATAGACAGGAAACCATTAAAAAACTCATAAAAACAGTGGGAATCCTTGTGCTTCCACAAGGGTTGGTACCAGAATGCTACTGGGTGATTCGCAGTTGACATTCTTGGACAGAGACAGTTGCGAAAACCGACAGGAACGTGCTATTGCAAAAAATAAATAGGATGACATATAAAATTTCTTTTCCCTTTTGTAGCTTGACAATTGGGAAGAGATTTCATGGGAAATTAACCTTCCCCAATCAAAAATGGCCTGTTCATTGACTGTGAAATACAAAATATAAAGAGCCATGCGGGAAATAGTAGTTGTGGACTCATGTCCCGTTATTCTTGTAAACATCCAGGCAATTTCACGAAATGGATTTCTAAATGAACTAACCTGCATGCTTGTAATATCTTCAGGAACTAGATTTGGGTTTTCCAGAAAAAGGGGCAATAGGTCCAATCCATTATTATGATTTTCTTGGAACTGTTTGCAATCTTCTCCTCTGAACGTCAATGTTGGCTCTAACAATTTTAGCATCTGGAAAAAGACCTAAGGTGACAAAGAAACATAACAATGGTCCTACAGTGGAATAATTCTTTTCTCTACAATAAATTTATCGATGCACCAAGAGACCAGGTCCTTATAGTCAAAAACCTCAGGGACACAACCTGCATGAGCTATCTCTGAGGTCCAAATTACTTGGTTCTCTGAGGCAGAGATTGAGTAATAAGAAAATTCCCTGGACCAGTGGAAGTTCTGGTCCTTGCGCTCGAAGATGTTCATTGTATCTCCACAGAACTGTTGTCGAGTTGATGCCATATATTTATGAGAAGGTTTCTTTGCTGCAGATGATGGTTTAAATGAACAGTTAGAGCCGATAATGTAACTTTTCAATAAATCTTGGTTAAATTCTTATAAATGGGAAAAATCCTCGAGCCTTTCTCTGATTAATGACAATCTGTATTGGTGGTGCATGATGAATTGTTAGCAGTAAAGTTTATTTATTGCATATTTAGAAATGCGAAGGTGGCGGGCACGAAGAAGAGCAATTAAAGAATGGAGGTTTCGTGAACGTGCGAAGGCCATGCCGTGTGAACGGGATTTCATGATTTTGAAATGAACACTCAGAAGGGATAATATAATCCCCCTGCAATTTTTGGTTTAATGCGCATCAATACGAGATGTCCTCGAGCCTTTCACCCATCAATGACAATCTATACGGTTTCTGCATAATGACATGTGAGAATTAAATGCTAGTAATTCCATATTTAGAAACAATATATATATATATAACTTTTTATTTTATTTTGTTATAGACAAGCGCGAAGGTGACGGAGATGGTGGAGAGCAAGGAAAGAATGGCAAGCTCTGAAAAGTGGTCGGACGAGATTCAAAAAAGGGTTACAGGAATAGTTAGGACAGTTGAGTGTTGCACGGTCAAATTTCATGTTTCAAAATTTTTGAGTGCAAAATGTGTAAAACAGAAAAGATCACAATGGGGCAGTTCAATGGTCGGTTTGTATATTTGTGGAATTCTGGCAAAGTGGCTAAGTATGGAATAGGGAAATTGATAATTGCATGCATAGCAATAAGATCTTATATATAATTGCCAACTGTTAATTGCAAAGGGGTGCAGGCACAGGAAACAACGACTATGAACTGATTATTTCTTCAGCTCGCCAAACCGACGATCCACCAAAGAAATTTGAACAAATGGAGAAGTATGGAAAGCGGACATATGGGCTTCAAAATGGGGTGACAATAGTTTCACTAAATATGCAAGGACCCGATGGTTAAATTGTATTTCTCAGAAGTTTTCAGTGCAAAAATGTGAACCACGGAAGAGGGCATGATAGGTGGACCGTAATACGAAAGAGGGTATGATCTAAGAATGGTTGCAAATTTGTATATCGTGGAAGTGACGGTATTGTTTGCAGGCCATGGAACAACAGAAGTCCAATGTAGAGACCGCCTAGCGGGAATTTGCGGTTGGAGAAGTTTCTGGGTATGGAATAGGGAAGCATTTGGTCGGTGTCCTAATAAAAGAGAACGAGTGCAGCTCTGAACTTGCAAGACTGCCCACGCGCTGAGTATTTTTTACCTGACCAGCGCACAAGTCCCTCTGTCAATTTGTATATCGCGGAACTCTGGGTGCCAATTGTGGGACAGGGAACAATAGAGGGTCAATTTAAAGAAAGGGGAAGCGGTCGTTGGAAACGCGTGAAAACGCAAAGCTACGGAGCTGCAGAGCAAGGCATTTTCGGGAGAAAAATGATTACGTAACCAAGAAGAGAAACTAGAGGGAATAAAAGAGTGGGAAAATAGAAAGGCAGAAGGCAGTTTTCGTAAGCGCGAATTGGTTTCAAAGAAGCCCCATTGTTGCAAAACAATGATGTTCTACTAATTGTCAGCAAATGCGTTGTTGAAGATTAGATTTTATTGCAACGTGTGCGTGTAATTATGTTCTTGATACATTCTTCCATGACTGTAACATATTAACTCAACTACTAAACTTCATTTTCTACTAATTGTCAGCAAATGCTTTGTTGAAGATTAGATTTTATTAGAACATGTGAGTGTAACTGCGTTCTTGATACACTCTTCCATGAGTGCAACATATTAACTCAAGTATTAAACTTCTTGCATTATGGGTTGTTAGCATTAAAACTTAATAATTACATGTCTAGAAACAAGAATAACGATTTTGCTGTGATATTGTACATTGGTATTTCTATGTTATATCTACATTACGAATAGAATTGAACGTTGGTTTGAAATTATGTAATCCATTTTTGGTTTGCATAAAAAGTTGGTGCATTCACACAGTACATTGATATATAATTGTTAGATGTTCCATCTTAGAAAGATAAGCTAAGTAAACACAATATCGAAGAAGTACGAGAGCACCGAACCATGCCAATTAGAACATGTGTTAAACCCAGAAAAGAGGCAACAACAACGAGTCGAAGGAAAATATTTTTTAATAGCAAATGCATTTAAAAAAATAAGAAGAACACCGAGTATTTTACATCTATCCTTAGAACTTGGACCCAGTTCTTTGGGCCAAAAAATTGAAGGTATCTGCGACAAACACAAGCACGGGATCCGCAGTATGCAAGATCTTTGCGGTTTTCTCCTCGATGAATCATCCTCTGCTGAAATTGATATTTTTCACAAGCTTCCCCTAAGGAAGAAGACAAAAATGGTTGTAGGGAAAGTGGAATATCCCTTAGCTGAAACCGCCTCTGCATAGTCCAAAAAAAATCGATAGCACAGCTTGCACGTGCAATTCCAGAGGCCCAAATTAGTCCATTTTGGGCAGAAGGAGATGACTAGCAGGAAAATGCCATGCAGCAATGAGAGTTTTGGACCTGATTCCCGAAGATGTTAATCAATAATTTTTTGGCTTGAAATATATCTCTGGGAGCATCAACATATCACTGCTTTACAATGAAACTCTTCCGCCCAGAACATACTAATTTGGAACTCTGGAATTCCTACTTTCACGCTGCAAAATGGTTATTGCATTCACCGTTGGTTTCTTTTCTGAAACTCCTTTTGGTGTTGTCATCACCGGCATCACCGAGCTTGGAAGTTCCATTCATTATGGTTGATTTCAATTTGGGTGCAGGAGTGGGAAGATTCTCTGCATTGTCATCATCCATTGTTGTATCATAGTCCATCAGATCATCTTCTTCCAGCTCGGAATTCATGGCATCAACTTTTGCGACAGCCATGAATGCAAGTGGGCAGGTTCTCTGAGCAACCAGGGTTGCCATGGAATTTTTTGGCTTGAAATATATCTCTCGGTGTACCAAGGGACCATATCCTTGTTTGCTCTTGGGTCGAGGGAGATGAATAGTAAGAATATGCCCTGGAATAGTGGAACCCTTGGTCATTATGCCCCAATGTGTTTACTGTGTGTGGAGAATAGTTGCCAGAAGTTATTAAGAATTTCCGTTTTCTCAAGATGATGTTTAAAATGAAAATCGGGGAGGGATAATATAACCCTCCGCAAATTATGGTTTAATGCATATCAATGGAATATCTCCTCGAGCCTTTTGTTGATCAATGACAGTTTCCAGGGTTCATGCAGAATGAGTTGTCATCGTGACAGCTCACTAATTGCACAATTATAAAAAAGTGCGAAGGTGGCAGTAGCAATGAAAAGAGATTAAGAATTACAAATTTCTTAGAAGGACCAACCCGTCTGCGCACAAAAAAAAAAGATTGCATTGCCTTTCAAATGAATACATGGAAAGGATAACATACTTGTGCGCAAATATTAGTTTAATTTGTAGTAATGACAAATCTTCTCCAGATTTCTGGACATTAATGACAATCTTAACGATTCCTGCAGGATGGCTACTAGCATTAAAGCTTAATTATTGCATATCTGGAAACAAGTACGAAGGTAGCAAGGATGGCGAAACCAATTCCAAGAAATAGAAAAGTATGGAAAGTGGTCGGACAGGTTACAAAATAAAAACGATAGAAGATATACCCAGCAGACATGAAGGGTCGATGCTCATATTGCATCTCACTGACAGATATCGGTCGTCAATTTGTATGTCGTGAAATTTGTAAATTGACAAGCGAACCTGCGGCCTGGTTGGCTCAACATTGCACTTTCATTGTTTTGTTTCCTCTAAATAGCACTCGGAGTTCCACGATATACAGATTGACAGATGGAATCTAGGGCTGGCGGGTTCAAGATTTCCATTGTTTAGGGATGGCAATCGCTATCAACTATCTAACATATCTAAAAACATTATTTCCAATACTAAATAATTAATATTACATATTGATCTTGCAGAATTTTATTAGACAAGAAAGTTTGTACAATCTGGTTGGGCGAGTTATTTAAATGTTTTGCGACAAACAAATAATACATAGTAGACATGTACTTTTATAAAGTATGGACATGAGATTTTATAGAGCATATGCGGATCCCTCATTCCATACTTAGGCACTTTTTCAATTGCGGGTTCTCAGCCTGGCGGGCTGAAAATTGAGTGTCTATTGTTCTGTTTCCTACAAATAGCACCCACACTTCCATGATATACAAATAGACAGACTGACTTGCGGGTTGGTTGGTTGAACATTGCACTTTTATTGTCACGTAGCGATTCCGTATTAATTCCATATTTAGCCAGTTTTTTGGATCGGGGGATCTCGGGTTGGCGGGCAAAAAATTGGGCCTCTATTTTTCTGTGCTCTACAAATAGCACCCACAATTCCGCGATATACAAATTCAAAAGCGAACCTGCGGTAAATTATTACTATTAAATATAAATATTGCAAAATTTAATTAGACGAGAAAGTTTGTACAATCTGGTTGGTCGAGTGATATAAAAGTATTCCGACAAACGAGTAATACATAGTAAACATGTACTTTTATAAAGTATGGACATGAGATTTTGTAGAACATATGTGAATCCCTCATTCCATACTTGGGCAGTTTTTGGATCGCGGGTTCGCGCCCTGGCAGGCTGAAAATTGAGTATCCATTGTTCTGTGTCCTACAAATAGCACCTACACTTCTGCGATATACAAATTGATAGGCGGACTTGCGGAGATGGACCTCTATATAAAGTATGGACATGAGATTTTATGGAGCATATGCAGATCCCTCATTCCATTCTTAGGCACTTTTTGGATCACGGGTTCGCAGCCTGGGAGGCTGAAAATAGAGTCTCTATTGTTTCGTGTCCTACAAATAACACCCACACTTCCGCGATATACAAATTGGCAGGAGGACCTACGGGCTACTTGGTTGAACATTGCATTTTTATTGTTCTAGAACATATATGGATCCCTCATTCCATACTTGGGCACTTTTTGGATCGCGGGTTCGCAGCCTGGTGGGCTGAAAATTGAGTATCTATTGTTTTGTGTCCTACAAATAGGACCTAGACTTCTGCGATATACAAATTGGTAGGAGGACTTGTGGACATGAATCTCTATATAAAGTATGGGCATGAGATTTTACAGAGCATATGTGGATCCCTCATTCCATACTTAGGCACTTTTTGGATCGCGAGTTTGCAGCCTAGCGGGATGAAAATAGAGTCTATTCTTATGTGTCCTACAAATACCACCTAGACTTCCATGATATACAAATTGACAGGAGGACTTATGGGTTGCTTCGCTGAACATTGCATTTTTATTATTCCATAGTGATCCCATATTAATTCCATATTTAGCCACTTTTTTCGATCGAGGGCTCTCGGGCTGACTGGCTAAACACTGCACTTTCATTGTTGTGTGTCCTCCAAATAGCACTCGGACTTCCGCAATATGCACATTCACAGATGGACTCGAGGGTTGGTGGGTTCAAATTTTCCATTGTTTAGGGATGGAAATCCCTATTAACTATCCAACATATAAAAAAAACATTATTTTCAATACTAAATTATTAATATTACATATTGATATTGTAGAATTTAAGCAAAGGACAAAGTTTGTCCATTTTGGTGGACCAACTGATATAAATTTTTTCCGACAAACGAGCAATACATAGTAAACATGTACTTTTATAAAGTATGGACATGAGATTTTATAGAACATATGTGAATCCCTCATTCCATACTTGGGCAATTTTTGGATCACGGGTTCGCGACCTGGCGAGATGAAAATTGAGTATCTATTGTTATGTGTCCTACAAATAGCACCTACACTTCCGTGATATACAAATTGACAGGCGGACTTGCGGAGATGACTCTCTATATAAAGTATGGACATGAGATTTTATAGATCATATGCGGATCCCTCATTCCATACTTAGGCACTTTTTGGATCGTGTGTTCACGGCCTCGCAGGCTGGAAATAGAGTCTCTATTGTTCAGTGTCCTACAAACAGCACCCAAACTTCTGCGATACACAAATTGACAAGAGGACCTACGGGTTTCTTGGCTGAACATTGCATTTTTATTGTTCTAAAACATATGTGGATCCCTCATTCCATACTTGGGCACTTTTTGGATTCCGGGTTCGCGGCCTGGCGGGCTGAAAATTGAGTATCTATTGAGTATCAACTATCCAACATATTAAAAAACATTATTTTCAATACTAAATTATTAATATTACATATTGATATTGCATAATTTAAGCAGAGGACAAAGTTTGTCCATTTTGGTGGACCGACTGATATAAAAATTTTCTGACAAACGAGCAATACACAGTAAACATGTACTTTTATAAAGTATGGACATGAGATTTTATAGAGCACGTGCACATTCCTTATTCCATACTTAGGTACTTTTTGGATCGCGGGTTCGTAGCCTGGTGGGTTGAAAATTGAGGTTTTATTGTTTTGTGCCCTACAAATAGCAGCCAGACTTCCGTGATATACAAATTGACAGGCGGACTTGGGCTGGTTGGATGAACGTTGCTCTTTTATTGTCCCGTAGTGATCTCGTATGAATTCCATATTTACCCATTTTTGTTTATCGGGGGCTCTAGGGCTGGAGGGCTGAAAATTGGGCCTCTATTGTTCTGCGATGTACAAATACCACTCACAATTCCGCAATATACAAATTGACAAGCGGACCTGTGAGTTGGCTGGCTCAACATTGTAGTTTCATTGTTTTGTGTCCTCCAAATAACACTTGGAGTTATGTGATATACAAATTGACAGATGGACTTGAGGGCTGGCGGGTTCAAGTTTTCCATTGTTTACAGATGCTAATCCCTATCAACTATCTAACATATCTAAAAACATTATTTTCAATAATGAATTATTAATATTAAATTTTGATATTGCAAAATTTAATTAGACGAGAAAGTTTGTACAATCTAGTCAGGCGACTGATATAAAAGTTTTCCGACAAACGACCAATACATAGTAAACATGCACTTCTAGAAAGTATGCACTACATTTTATAGAGAATATGTGGATCCCTCGTTCCATACTTGGTCACTTTTTGGATTGTGCGATCTTGGCCTGGTGGGCTAAAATTTGAGCCTCTTTTGTTCTGTGTTCTGCAAATATCGCCCAGACTTCCGCGATATACAAATTGACAGGCGGACTTGTGGACTCCACGTCTGGCGGGTTCAAGATTGAAATTGTTCAGGGATGCTCATCCTATCTAACTTTATCCAAAAACATTATTTTCAAATACTAAATTATTAATATTAACTATTGATATTGTAAAAGTGAATTACATTAAGTTATTAAAGGATGTTAAATCGCTTATTTTTTTAAAAATGAAGCAAACAAAAGAAAGTTTTTTTTAAATTCTATCACCGCAAGCATAACAAGGACCAAT
Organism: Picea engelmannii; assembly: GCA_009831015.1. Classification (NCBI taxonomy): domain Eukaryota; kingdom Viridiplantae; phylum Streptophyta; class Pinopsida; order Pinales; family Pinaceae; genus Picea; species Picea engelmannii. The sequence goes on from ML799618.1 coordinate 95,010, forward strand.
TTGAATTTTAATGCCCTCTTGTTCATATGATAGCACAATTTCATTCCGCACAGTATATATTCGTTGATTTCAAATTATTCCAGGATATTAATTTTTCCAAGTTCATCGAACAAGCAAAAATGCCAAAACAACGACCAATTTGAATTTTAAGAGCCTCTTGTTGCTATGATAGGACAGTTTCACTTCGCACACTATATATTCGTTGATTTCAAATCATTTCAGAACAATAATTTTACCAAGTTCATCGATCAAGGAAATCTGCTAAAGCAAGCCGCATAGTACATTTGCGTCACAGCGCCATAGAAATTATCAGGCGGATCTGGGGGCCAGCTGGCTACAAAATTAAATTATATTGTTTTGTTTACTCCAATGAATAGTTGGAGTTCCATGGTATACAAATTGACAGAGAAATCAGATAACCAAGAACCAACCATACTTTAAACAGGCTGCAAGCAAGTTCCCAGAAGGTTCCATAGAGAAAAACCCATCGACCTTTGCACCAAGCAATTTGATATACAAATAAAAGACATCGCCGCATTTGTTTTCTCTTTCATTTGGTATATGTTCCCAATAGACAATAACCGGGAACATGCGATATATGGGGATTATAGAGATATGGGCCAAGTCCAACGAACATTCATCTAGATGTTGAACAAATGTTACAGAGACACATGACGTATTTTCGTTTCCTGCCAAAGTTTGATATATTTTATTTTTTTCCCCTTCTTCAGCCAATATGAAAAATTGCATTGTCCTCATTCAAGGTGAATTTTCTATGTATCTGAAGCTGTCGCAGCATGTAGACACCGCTTGCCTTTTTCTGTAGATATGTTTCATACGACAACTCTACCAACTCAGGAAGCACATTTTGTAACAGAGGTTGCCTAACTGTACAATGGACGGTTGTGTTTCCCACGGTTTGGATAACAACATTCACGCAATTTCCATATATATATATGGGCATTTTTCACCACATCACAGACAATCAAACGTATCATCACTTATCAAAGCGGAGGCAGAAGCAGCAGAGTTTCATTTTGCACATACAGGCTCAAAGGGGGTCGAGTACACATTGGCTGCAACTAAAATACCTTCAACCTAGGAACACGAGAAAATGGATTAATACATT
>ML799618.1:176556-211241 GCA_009831015.1 Picea engelmannii
AGTCATAAAAACTTACAGATCAAAGACAATCAAACTGTATACCAGAAAAAGGGATATATAATGATGAGTAGAAGCATAGTGAATATGAAAAAAGGAAGAACATCCATTGTACAAAGATCCTTTTGGAAAACATATTAAAGATTGCTTAAACAATAAACAATGATTTAATGGGAAAGCTACAAGAGATCCTCTGTTATTCACGAATCCATCAATCAATGACAACTATGATCCTCAAAACCTGCAATATATTCAAGCAAGAAGATAACAAAGAAATGGGAAAACAGGAACACAATCTGATAACATCTCTAATGAATTTTTAATGGCATAAAATGCCATTACAAACATGCCCTCCTGCTTACAAATGAACAACTAAATTGTTCTTCCAGCTCTCTCCTCTCTTGGATCATGAATCCAACACTTTCCTTATCAAAATACACTTTCTTATATGGTGAATGATCGCTCTCTACTCTAAGGAGGTCTAAACCAAGGATATACATAGGATCCTGCTCAATTTAGGAGTCTGTTACAAAATATTCCAACAAAAACATAACAAGTTCCTATTTTTTAGGATCTTGTCTATTGAGATAAATGCCTTTTGAAACAGGTTATGTTGCTTGATCTAGAGATGGAACACATGTCCCTCATGTCCAACTAACTCCTAAGAAACCATTCAAACCTTCTTTGATAGTTGGCATCCCTCCCATAGCTCGAATTTGTCAGATTGTTAGAGTTTGCAGTGCCTTTCACAACATCCGTTGCGAACTTTCCTGTGGGTAATGTTTTTATATTTTCTCCAAAAATACGAAATGGGCTAGGTTGATTTTTTGTCAACAAGCCAAAAACATCATGTTTGTCATCCACACCAAATTCCATAGGAACCCATATTGGAATTCAAAAGTTACGATCAAAACAATACTTTGTTGTGTGTTAATTGCTTACAAACTTTCATAAATACCAGTTCACAACGCCAGCGAGTTCAGGTGCTGCGAAATTTCTTGTAGCATCCTGTTTCACTTTGCCAATGATTTAACATATAAAAACTCATACCAGGTGTCCTGATATGCTGCAAAACATCATTACCTTGATATATGACTAGAGGAAAACACTAAAGTTTGCTAATTATGGTTTAAAACTCATAGTCGTCACTAAAAATGTTGTAAAATGCAAGAAACAAAAACTTTGACCAAAACTAATGTCTTTTTTCAAAAGATCAATGTCTTTATATTCTATTTCTGGAGCTTCTTCTGACATCCACCTTGGCCAACATGTATAATCACTGCTTGGTTGTTTTCTATAATTTGTTATGATAGTTGGTGTGTGAAAATTGAGTACACAGGAAATAGGGTTTCAATGAAAAAAATGTTTTCTAAAGATCTCATTGCCAAAGATTTACATACACTACTTTATGCACATCAAGAGTATGATATAAAACACTCTTCAAAACATGAGGGATAAAGGAACAACAATCTGAGATTTATAATAAAAGGAAGTCAAGTGATAATTCTCTGCTAAAACAAGGTTTTCATCATAATAAAAATCAGTTGGCAGCATTAATGATGTAGGCAATTTCAGGCTAGGTTTTGCAAACGATTTTACTGCACACTTTGGGTTTGATAGTGGTCTCCTTCAATGGGTTAAGCTTACACTTCAAAATGATGCAAAAGACAAAGGTTTCAACAGTTCTGGAACAGAGGCTTTGCAACGCCTGATTCACAACACCAGAGAAACTAGTTCGTAGCGCTGAGGTATTTCAGTGGGACAGGGGGCTTCTTAGCAGAGGAAAGGATGCACGAAGTCAGGAAAGCATCTTCGACTGGTGTGCAAGATTCAAGGCGCCATGGGAAAGGATTTAAAAGTTGGCAACAAATAATCTTGAATAGTTCGCAATGCGAGTGCATAAGGCAACATAAACCCCTCTTTCAACCTTTGAACAATGTGAAAACCATCAAGGAGTACCTAATAAACCTGGTTTTGATGCTAATGCATGTAGACTTGAGCTCATATGTTTGCAAGTTATGCAAACTCAACAATCCTCTTCAACCAATCTGCAGCGCCAGTTCACAATGCCAGTTCACATCACCAAATTCAAAATCAGATCACTTCAAGGAGACTGTTGGAAATTATGGGACACAATCCTTGAAAAATTAATTAAATGAGGGTGCTGAAAACCATAAAATCCCCTTTGACACATTTCTTAACTGTAATGATGACAAATGAATGCATGAGGTACTCATGAGTATGCTGTGAACTCTCCTAATGAGTTGGCGGCAAATACATTTGACTTTGACTTGACATCTAAACGGTTGGATGGCAGGGATGATTTTAAGGATGGAAATTTATTTTAAAATGTAGAAACCTTGGTGAATCTTACTAATCCTTCATATGTCAACTATAAATGTTTGGCGATATTTTTGTAAAAATATTCAAATTTATAAGAATTTTATATAGTTTTTATAAAATTTTGGCAATTTTTAAGGTAACATAATTTTATCCTATAGAATTTTGGGCGAATCATTTTTAAAATAGCGAATCTCGTTTTTGGAAAAAGCATGGAAAATTAGCCCATGAGCGAAATTTAGCCCCTAAAATCATCTATGTTGAATGGTGACAAAGGGAAACTTGTGTATAACTTGGATGTATGACATGTCATGGTAATGCTTTTAGGATCAAAAGTGTGACTCATAGGGACTTATTTACCTTGTTATGATGACTAATTCCATGACATAAAGACTCTAAACAAGGCCTGAACAAAACTTTTCTTATTCAAATCAAAATCTAAGATATGACCACAACAAGAAGACTCAAAACCTAAGACTTATAAAACCTTATGACTCCAAATAAAACAAAACCAAAGTGTTTTTGACCCCCTACAATTCCATGTGCTAACATACTCAACTTGTTCTTGTGTCTCAGGCAGGTACATCACTCTTTACATGTGTTCTTATCTTTTAGAAACCATTGACTACCACCAAGATTCTTTCCCAATCCTTTCCACATATTTTATCTTGACCTATAGGGGGGCTCTCCTTCATCTCTTCACTTTTCATCTCATTCCTCCCAGGGTCACTGGGATTCCCCCCTTCAGGTGATTCTATCATATTTAAAGTGACAAGAATACATGCCTAACATGAAAATGTGTAGGTGTTCTCTAAGTTGTCTTTATTTGGTGGTTGGGTCAAGATTTTCCTAACATACAACTTGTGTGATAACACATCACATCAACTATGCGACAATGTAAATAAATCATGAATATGAAAATCTAAATAAATGCAACTAACATACCATGAACACACAAATGCAAATGCAAGAAAGAAAATGGCCTACTTACTTACCTAAGGCCCATGACCCGAAGAAGTCAGGTTCTATTGATGTAGGGTTAGAGGATAGACCCATCAATTGGTAATGACATCTTCTTCCCATCCATGGAAAATAAATAAGAAGTAGCCCTTTCAAACTTGTTTTTGGCGATGTAAGGACGAATCCATGAGATTTAACTATTTTTGTCATATTGTGGATTTCCCATTTTCTTAACGCTCATGAGTGCAAGGATTCCTTCATAAACTCAACATAAGGTATGTATTCAATGTAAGGATCTACAAGTGGATCTTCTTTGACCATGTCTTTGATAGCCTGTTCTCTCTCTTATTTTCATCATTCTTGAGTATCTTGATGGACCCTGGATCTTTTCCTTGGTATTTCGCAAGATTTTCCTTATACTTGTTCGTCTTCAAAAGTAGTCTAGAAATACAATATTCTTATGCAAAAGGTAAATCCCAAGGATCATACTCAATAACATAAGGTTCCTGATCCAAAAATCCTTAGATATCAATTGTAATCTCTAAAAACTCATTTTAGCATCTAACTTGATTCTGAATAATTCTTGAACGTATTGAGGTGATTTGTAGAAAAATGATGATGTATTATCCAAAATCTCGTAAAATGATGCTTAATTTGAAGTATTATGAGATAACACATCAGAAAATAAAAGAACTCAAATTCTACAATATTTATGTCATAATTTACGTCATCTTCAAGTCCCCTCTAGATGGTGAGATTGCTCTTCATTAATCTCAAAATGTCAAATTACATTACAACATGGACTTACAAAGACATATTTGAAGTCACTCTCTTCAATTCCAATGCTCAAAATTTAAAAATAAAATAAAATAGAGTTTACCATTGAATTCCTTGTTAAATTTCGATAATAGAGTCGACCATATGTTGAACTGGCTCAATTTCACCTCTTTACATGCCAATTTCAATTTCATAATTTTTTTAGTGTATATCATTTCATAATTACCCTTGTATTTTATATTTTAAAACGATTCATATTGTAAGAATCACATAATATTTAGTGCTTGTAGATTGTATAGTGCTTCTCAAGCTACATTTTTTAACATTTGAACATTGTTCCCCATGTAATATGACTACACTCTTCATTTTTTCTCTTTCATTTAATTTTTAACATAGAGTCATATCGATGTGAGAAAGAAATCTGAAAAAGGGACATTGGCCGATAAAAAATTGGTGCTTCTGGTGAATTGCCTAAGTTGTAATTGATTTTTATGTTTCAACATTGTTGTTAATGTAAAATTTATATATATATATATTCCTTTTACATGATTTTTAACATAAAGATGGAATCAAAATAACACGGAATAAAATCTTCAACCAAGGATATGCAATTTGGACTTTTAGTAAGCTTGCAATTAAAACATAATCACAAAAATGTGGACCCACAAAAAGTAAGTCATATTAGAATGGAACAAAATATTTAGCAAGGGGCATACCACTTTGATTTTATGTAAAATCTCAATTAAGAAGGCAACATAAATATGGAAACCACAAAGCATATAGCATATAGGCACTTCTAAACAATGTTTTCACTTTTAAATAATGTTAATACTAGAGTAAGGTAGGATCTTCAAATCACACATTAAGGATTAAAGGGACGCATAAATCACACACAAGCTCTAAGTAATATTAAGATTAGAGTGAGGAAGGATCCACAAAGTACAAAAAGAAGGGGACACACAAAATACACGTGCACTAATAATCACTAAGTCTTGAGGAGAAGGACTTCTAAGGTGTAAGCACATTTGGGCCTCCTTTCTTGTAGCTTCAACTAGGTCAAAATCAAAGAGTCTAGGGCTAAAATCCTAAAGTGATAGCACTTTAGGGCTTTATGAGTCTAACTCTAGCAAGGATTCTTTCATAATTTTTTGACAAAAGCTACCTTGTGAGCATAAGAAGCACTTATGTTCCTCTCCTAGGGTTCCATCAAGCAAGACGTCTAGCATGAAATAACAAATTTACCATGAAGGATTAATAACATAAAAACAAAATTACAGAAAATTCACTTACTTCACCAAGATACTATGAGATAAAACCATAATTGCATAAATTCCCATCCAAAATCAACAAAACCATCCAAAAATTGACCTTCCAAGCATAACGCGTGAATTCAAGAGAGCTAGTAATGCTTAGAGGGCAAAATTTTTAGAAGTATCTCTCACAAAGGTGAGAAGTTGTGATCCTAAAATGAAATGTGAGGGTGGCCTTTTTATATGAGGCCACCCTAATACAATTTGTCCACATAAATTGTCAACAACATAAAGTAAGTGGGGCCGACCCCTTAATTTGCTTCTAACAACATGCCAAAATAAAAAAGTACATAATAAAACCCTAAAAAGGGTGACGTCGTGCCTCCAAAGGCCAAGTGGCATTCTCCAGGGTGAAAGAGTGTGAAGTAAGGTGTCTCCTCACCCAAAGCCATGTCAATCATATCTAGTACCCATTCATCCATGAAAACCCTGACCAAGTAGATGACGTCTAGAGTTAGAAGGTAACGTCAAGGGCCTCCAAAGGCCACGTCCAAGGGAGAGAGAGATGCGACCATGTCTCCAAGTGATGTCCAAACACCTGCTATTGCAACGTCCTCCATCCTCTATGAACAAAATTTTTGGAGTACTTTGCCCAGTCTGTGGGGCTTCCAACCCATATGTGTAGCATAATGAACATAACTGCTCAAACCAAGCCCATCTATCCATCATCTAAGGTTCTGAGAATGTGAGAGCCATTGTCTAAGGGTGGTGAGTCACTAGATGACCCACCACTCTCCATCACACGTGCCAAAGTCCTGCAATAAAGGCACAATGTCTTGGGTACAAGCCCTCAAGAACCATTTCAGGGGCATTCAAAGCAAGCTAAAGTATAATATATGGTTAGCCAAAAGTTCATAAGAAATATTAGTCCTTAAAGCATACAAAGTAAGTTGCAACTTAAGATATAATCCATGTAAAATAATTCACCTCGGTATCCCCTTCAAGGATCACACCATCGTAGGACCCCATGTGAGTTACCAAGTTCAAGTATGGGAGGCTCTTCATCCAACCCTATTAGGTGTGCCACCTAGATAGGAAATAAATAACCCATGTATATGGATAGGTCCTGAGAGGGACAAGGGAAAGTACATACCCACCAAGAGTAAGTGTGAAAATGATATGGTTCAGGGCTTACTTCATGGCTTATGGTGTTATGAATCCATCTCTATGAGTGTCTTTACAGAGGGTGCACTTGCTCTTGAGTTACCCAATATTTGCGTGCCACCTTTTTCCAAACCCCTTTATTAGCCATCTTTCCAATCCCCGCTTTTTATATTATATTTGTTAGTCCCCTTTAAAAGGTTTCAAGCTTTAACATCACTTTTTTGGGACCGGGACGAGCATTGAATGTGTAGAGCTCAAGTTGGACCAACTTTTGGTGGTGTGGATTTGCTATGTTCACTTTCTTTTCTAACATGATTTTCTTATTCTTTTATAACAACTGCAGAACAACCTCTAGGCCTTCAACCCCTCTTCTCACGAGAGAATGAACCATAGTCAAAGTTTAGTATAATATGAGAGGATCAATATGGAAGGTGTTAAGTATGGTCGTGAGCATAACTCTACACTTGGGAAGCCCCCCAAGTTTTATCCCTTTTCCCTGGGCGGTGACAACATGGGACTAGGGCACAAAAGTTGGCCATCGAGGTGAAATAAGGAAACTAACACAGTTTCCCAAACCAATGATCCATTATCCGACTTCAACCAAAGATCCTCATCCATATGCCCGACAAATTAAGTACAACACTTTGCATGAAAGAAGGAATAACATACCTCATGGTGATTACCATCTCCCATACTTTAGATTGCTTGAATGTGATGAGCCTTGGTTGATCCAACTCATATGCAAATGAGGGGGGCTGCTAGGCTGCCATCTGTGGACATGTTGATCATCATCATCATGGTGTAGATCACGTTATCCATTGCAAGCCTCAAGACATGATCTCCCCCAGTTACCCCTAAGCATTGGGGGTAATAGTGCTTAACTGGGATAAATTAGAATAAGTATTGTGAATGAAAGCACTAAAAGTAAATCCTTTAACTTTTCATATCCAATGCCAAATGTGATAGAAGGGGGTGGTGGGGGAGGGAATTTATTTCCTTTTTTTGGTGTGATTATGGTTGGAAATAATGTGGGAGCATATAACACCTAGGCTAAGGCATTGTATTGAAAATGTGCAAAAAATGTTAATGCACTTGCGAACAAAATAGAAATGTTAAGCGTTAGTAGTAATAAGGTGCAGGCCATTGGAGGAGTGTGTGAGAGAAGGCATAGGTGAACATTAGTGTGAAATATATGTGCACACAAAGTAGTTGGTTGGTTGCAAAGGAAGGTTATCTCACAAAGAAATGGGTTGCATGCTATAATGGACATGTGAATAATGGTACGATGAATGAAGGTGCACATGCAATATGAAGTTGTAACATCCCCAGTTTTAATCCCCATAAGTTATAATGTAATTGTGTAAATGCAAATTAGGCTAGTGAGCCGATATGTCTTGGGCCAGAGAACCTGCATTGATTAATATGGGTAAGGGCTAGGCTATGCAAATCATATAATGAATAATTAATAAATAAAATTATTGGCTACAATCTGAGAGAGATGATAACGATGGGGGTCTATGATTCCACAAGAGAGGGGGCTAAAAAGGGATCCAAGGGGAAACCCATGTCTTTTGCTTGAGTTAATGTGTCATTACCATATAATCCTCCCTTTGACTTATCAGAAACTCAAACATTGAATTTATGTAAGAGGGTTGGTGTGTGAGATCACCTCATAGAGTTATGGATAGCATGGGATGAGTACAAGCAAGCATGGGAGAAGTGTGACAGTCAAACAATTCTTTTGGGGAAGAGTGAGAGTCAAGCAAGCATGGAAAAATAAGGAAATTCAAATGGGTATGGTAGCCAATTGCATACATGGTTGCATTGCCTGCATCCATGAGAATTCATAATGTGTTTCACATGTCATTATTAAATAAATATGTGTCTGATCCTAACCACATGATTGATTGGACTGTGATCGAGGTGGATCAAGAAGGGGACTTTCAGGTGGAACCAATGCACATCCTGGACTGGAAAGGTAAAGTGGTCTGGAACAAATCCATATGTCTGGTAAAGGTTCAATGGAGTTGCTATGGTCATGAAGACGCCACGTGGGAGCACAAGGAGAGCATGTAGGAGGAGTACCCACAAAATTTTGAAATTTTTAAAGAAAGTTGAATGTACATAAGTATGTGAGGCTCCATTTTGGTAGCTAGAGTTCTTGGAGCTACATCTTGGATAATTCTTGTTTGATATCTATTGGAGCCCTGGAAGGGAAGTGTTACAACTTGAGGATTGCAATGGAAAGAAGGGGGTACACTTCCTTATGTTGTGCAAGTTGCGGGGAGCAAGAGATTGATGGTTGGAATTGATGTAGGAGTTGAATTTACAAAAATTTCAAGTATTATGATGTAAATTTTATATATGTATACTGGTATGGTGTTGTGCACCGAGGACAGTGCAATTTGTAGGGGGGAGGGAATGAAACACCCCCATTTATAATTCTTGTTTTAGCAATGTGTAATTAAATATGATGTATGGCCACAGGACCGAATATGTAATTTGTAAACATTGTATATGATCGTAATAATAAAATAAATGCGACGTTAATGCGGGTGGACACAGACAAAGTAATTAGGGGCTAAGTTTCTACATGAGAGGGGAATATCTAAGAGAGGGGCCTGGGGGGAGGGGGATTATTCACAATATTAATTCCAACCCACTTTCCTAAAATTATCACTTTGAGTGAACCTTTCTAATTTCCTTTTAAGTGTATGAGAGCCCAATCATTAAAAACATGTAAGAGGGGTTGGTGGGAAAAATGGCATACCATAGTTATGAGAGCATGGGGGCTAAGTACAATCAACCTTGGGAAATGTGAGTCAACTCTTATGGGTAAAATAGAAATTCAAGTGGTGATTGTGGGTAGTTATTTCAAGAAGTTTTTGGAGCTGTAAGGGAGTGGAGAGCATTGGAGTTTGAAGGCAACCATAGTAGGTGCTATGGGTAGCTTGTTAGAGCTTTTGTTGCATGAAGAAGTGGGCCTTTAGGTCTATAGAGAGGGATATTTTTGTGTGAGTGATTTTTCCTTGAACAATGGGTTGTTTTGTTAGTTTTCTTGGGGCATGTAGCATCCTTGGAGTCCCCAACATTAGAGATTACTAGCCAGCATTGTGCTGGAGCGAAGAAGAAAGGTCCGAGGGACTGCGTGTAGTGAAGTGGGATCCCAATTCCATGTGTTGCATAGGTTGAGGGGAAGAGACTTGGAGGATTGAGATAGTTGCTAGAAAATTAGTTGGTTGTGGGAGTGAATTGGGCTGTGAGAGAGACACCCTTTTTTGTGGAATCATAGACCCAATTCGGGGGTGATTTGTTGCCGAGATTTGGAGCAACAAATCTACAGTTGGGAGGAGCATTCGTCCCTTACAGTCAGTTGTTCATTTGTTGTTAAAAGATAAGTGATTTTATTTTTGTTTTATCAATTTTATTCATGTATTTTTATTGTTGTGTATGAACTTTGATTTTTAAACAAATATATGTTGTTGTGTATGAGTTTTAATCAATTGCATTCATGCTGTTAATTGTTTCTGCTAGATGCATACATTTTTAATTTATTGTTAGAGTGCATTTAGTTCATGGTATCATATTTTTTTTTATGGGTAAGGTAATGGGACACTACACTCATGGTAACACATACACTAGTGTGTATGAAATAAAAGAACACCGATGTGCCATAAAACAAAAAAGAATGACCCAGTGTGTAATATGTATACAAGAACCATTGTTGCATACAAAAACAATACAAACCAATGTGTACATAAACACAAAAAGCATCGGTGTTGCATACAACATAAAAGACACAAGCAATGTGTAATAATTATAAGAGCACCAATGCTTTTTGGTTTTGTGTACGCACCGATGCATGTTCCTTAAGATCGCATCGGTGCGTTTTACCAATACAAGCACCAACAAAAAAACCTTTGCTAAAACCTTCACCCACCCAATTTTTTTTAGTTATATGGAACATTCGTTAAAACCTCTGTTTCAAATAATGGATGTTTTTTTGAAAATTTTGCCAAATCTTATAACACTAAAAACCTCTGCTACAAGGTGTTTTCTTTGGAGTGTTGTTTGCATGTTGATGTCCTATCCCAATAACTGAACCAAAACTCGATAAATAAATTAATCTTATGTTTTGTTATATTATTATTATTATTATGTTTTCTTTTTTCTACAAAAATAATTTTGTGAGACCCAGAGAACCCGAAAGGATGCCCCCTCAAATTTGTGGATGACATCCTTGGTAAAGTTGATGGAGTAGAATAATGCACTTAACCCGGGAGTGTTCAAATTCAACACCTATTCATATAGAACTAGTCCAATGCCCAACAACATTGGTGACAATTGGTTCAAGCAAAGGATAACCAAGCAACAATTGAAATACCATTGTCAAAAGATGCTCAAGCAACAACTTGACCTTCCTCTATTAATACTCTTTTGCATGTTGATGCTTTTCCCTTCGAATTCTCAAGAAATGACTACATTGCTTTGAGTTTTTAATAGTTGGAACCTTGACTTCTCTCTATTACTTAACAACTTAGTCATGTGAGGATTGATCTTTCCCTCGTGCAATTGCAAAATTTTCTTCTATTGGTTGATATTTTTCCATTTGAACTGTCTATAAATAGTTATACCACTTTGGGTTTTGAACAGTTGGAACCTTGACTTCTCTATATTGATTAGCAATTTAGTCATATGCATCTTGATCCTTCCCTTTTGCAATTGCAGCCAAGCCTTCATAATCAACATGTTGAGAGTTCTTATAAACCCTAACTATTTTTTCCAACTGAACATGCATGAGTCAATAACCATGGAAGAAAACATTGCATATCCTTTGAAGATGCAGGAATAATATTCAAACACATATTTTATTCCTTAATTTACAAGAACTATTGTGTTTGCACTGATAAAGGGACAAGACAAGATACAAAAACTAATATTTGATTCTCATTCACAACTCCATGTTTAAGTGTCAAAGTGACATTTTCAATTGTATCTTTTCATTTAAATAATTGCTTAGGTGCATGGGGAATAATTGCTTAGGTGCATGGGGTAGGGACATTACCCTCAAATGGTGTCAAGGTTTGCAATTTTTATATGCTTCTCATGATGTTTAACTCTAGTTTCTTCTCCTTTGCAATGGGCACAAATTATAGTGATAATAATCTTCTTTTTTCATGTGCACAAATGATGTCTTTGTCCAATCTTCATACTTGAAGTATGCATAAGCTTAATGAACCTAAGATAATTTTTATTTTAATTAGTAAACATCTTAGTTAATTTTGCTCATTTTTTTTTTGTAATCCATCTGTAGTATAATTAAAATTATGTATACAAGCTTTTAGGCAAACCTCAAACACAAGACAAAGTTGCCACAAATCCTTGCACTCACAACCTTGATGTAATTAGTAAACATCTTGATTGATTTTGCTCAAATTTTATTTGATGTAATTAATAAACATCTTCATTGATTTTGCTCAAATTATTTTTTGTAATCCATCTTCTCGTATAATTAATGGCATGTGTAAAAGCTTTTGGGCAAGCGTTCGGCAGTAGAGAAACTTGCCATAAATGTTTGGCCTCGAACCTTCATACAAATTCTATTTTAACATACTCTTTAACGATAGAAAATTATAAAAGAAATTTAATTCCATTTCCAAATGTATTTTTTATGATTAAAAACTCTTTTCCAAATTAATAATTTAATATTTAATACTCATTTTTAATTACTAACTCTTTTCCAAATTGATAATTTAATATTTAATACTCATTTTTAATTACTTTGACTAATTTCTAAAAAAATAAACCCAGAAAATCTAATAATTTAATATTTAATACTCATTTTTAATTACTTTGACTAATTTAAAAAAAAATAAACCTAGAAAATCCTTAGCTATGATCCATCATTTCATTCTACGGAGATCCATCATTTCATTCTATATGCGTGGCATTGTTGTCAAAATTGGACAATGTCTCCTGCTATCGTTCTTTGTATAACATAACGGCTACATTGAAAAAAATCTATAAAATCAAAAAAACATAATATTAAAACAAGCTCAAACTCTTCATTCATTAATGGCCGTTGGGATGAGGTTGGACGGACGGGTTGTGGGCGAGAGGAGAATTGATTGATTGCCTGCCATTGGCGTGAGGTTGGACAGGAGTGCCGGCGGCAGGAGACGAGATGATGCGATGTGATTGTCCTTGCTCTGGCCATGGGCGCAGAACAGAGTTCGAGCATTCATTAATTGCCATCGGCGTGAGGTTGGACGGAGCGCCGGCGGCAGAGGAGTGCGGCAGAGGAGTAATGGCGATGTCATTGGGTTCTTGGTTGGTCATGGGCTCCGAGCAGAGTTTGGGTTTTTTTTCCTTTGGTTTTCTTTTGGCTGTTGCCTTCGTTTTCTATGTTTCTGCTGCTTTAGTTATCCAAAGCAGAGTTTGAATTTATGTGGGGTTTTTTCTGATGGTTTTATTTTTGCTGTTGCCTTCGTTTTCTATGTTTCTGCAGCTTTGGTTATGCAGAGCAGAGTTTGAGTTTGTATGGGGTTTTTCCTGTTGGTTTCCTTTTAGCTATTGCCTTTGTTTTCTATGTTTTGGCTGCTTCAGTTGTTATTTTACTTTGCATTTTGAGCCGTTATTTTACTTTGCATTTCGAACATGGCCATGCTGATATATGGCCTGGTGTCTTACCTTTCCTGAATGTTTTTATATCTCTTTATTCTACCCTTGGTCATAGTTTTTCTCTCTCGGGTTTAATGGGAGGGGAAATTAAGGTACGCTGATGCAGATTGCACAGGTGCAATGGGCGCAGGCGAAGGGTCAGAGGGTATGCACAGTTTGATTTTAACTCATTTTATGCTACAAACTTATATAATGTGTATAGTGTATTTTTTAAATTTAGAGGCAATGCATGGGAAGAAAGGTAGAGGAGCTGTGTGAGATGGGTCTTTTGGTTCAAAATTCATGTAATCATTTTTATTGTACAATTGATCTCATCCCTGTTGATACATGTAGCGTTTACGATTTCAGCGTATTCCCATGAAATTTTTGTTGTGTTTCAAAGATTTCAGGCACTTTTTTGGTTTTCTGTTTGTTGGAGTGGATAGGGAAATCAAGGCAATCCCAAACAACCCAACTGATCTAGATTTCACAAATGCATTGGCAGAGGCGAAGGCTGAGAAAGACGTATGAATGGTTTATTTTAGTTCATTTTCTGGTGCATAATTATATACTTTGTGTTCGCATTAATTATAATGCGTGTTCTTTGCATAATTAAATAATGCGTGTCTTTGAAAATTTAAAGGCAATACAGGTAAAGGACGCTGGAGGAGCTCTTGAATATCTTTGCCTGCGAAATCCCAGAGGTAGAGAGTGGGTTCTCTATTGGTGAGAAACCCATGTAGATATCCTCATTTCAAATCAATTTGATTTTTATTTAATATTTTTTATAATTTATTAGTCTATATTTAATGTTTTTCATAAGATTTTTATTGTCTTCTAAAATTTCTTATAAGATTTTCTGGATTTCTTTTTGTTAGGGTAAATCAAGGCAGTCCCAAATACCCAGCTGATTTTTATTGCATAGGTGCAGGCGAAGGTTAAAGAGAAGGTATGCATGGATTAATTTATCTCATTTTCTACTACATAATTATATAGTACATAATTTTTAAAATTTAAAAGCAATGCATGTAAAAGAATGTGATGGAGTTCTTGAATATCTTTGTGTGAGAGGGCTAGAGAACGAGTCTCCTTTTGGTGCAAAATCCATGTAATCAACCTCATTTTGAATACAAGCGATCTCCTCCCTCTTTACCTGTTTAGGGTTTATGATTTTGGGGATCAGTTTGAGTTCAGTATCTTTCTTTTCGTTATTGTTAAAAGAAGATGCTTTCTATTGTCTTCCTACCTAATATAGTTGATTAAGGAGAGAGAGTATTAAGGAGTGGAGTTCTGTTTCCCTAAGTTTTAGTATCTCTACTAAGTAATTGATTCCTGTTAGTTAGGAGTTATTAAGGATGAGAGAGTCTATGTATTTTCTAGTTGGGGAGGTTCGTACCTCACCCCTATTGTTTTCTCTATTGTTAGGATTTGATATCAGATCCTACCTAAATATTTTTAACAACATATTATAATTTATGTTTATTATTTTTCATGATATTTTTTTCCACCTTTCAAAGACTTATTATAAGAGTTTTTTCTTGTTTTTGTTGGGTCTAGTGGGTGGAGAAATCAGGGCCGTAACAATAGGCAGTTCCAAACAACAATGTGGATTTTGCAGGTGCAATGAGGGCATGCATAGGCTATAAGGAGAAGGTATGTTTTTTAAAATTTACAAGCAATGCATAAAAATTAATGTGGTAGTAGGTGGAGGAAAGCTATTGAATATATTTGTGTGATAGAGGCAAAGGGTGAGTCCTCTTTTTGTTTAAAATCCATGCAATCCTCAAGATTTCTAATACAATTGTTTTACTTCGTACTTACCTATCGAGGGTTTAAAGATCTATAGTCTTTGTATAAGATGTTTTTTTATATACATTTTTTGGTTTTTATTTAATAGTTTTTATAATTTAAGGCCGTGTCAAAGAGCATTGCAATCCCAAACAACAATGTGGATTTTGCACATTGGAAGGTATGTATGGTTTAATTTAATTCTTTTTCTTCTATACAATGTATGCTTTTTAAAATTTACAAAAAAATGCATAGAAACTAATATGGTGGTAGGTGGAAAAGGAAAAACCCTATTGAATATGTTTGTGTGATAGGAGCAAAGGGTGAGTCCTCTTTTGGTTTAAAACCCATGCAATCCTCAAGATTTCTAATATAATTGTTTTACTTCCTACTTACCTATTGATGGTTTAAAGATCTTTGGCCTTTGTGTAAGATGTTTTTTTTTTATATATAATTTTTGGTTTCTATTTAATAGTTTTTATAATTTATAGTCTATGTTTAATATTTTTCTAGAGGTGTTTGGGTTTTTTTGGAAGATTTCTCGTAAGATTTTCTTGTTTTGTTTTTGTTGGGTTTAGTGGGTGGGAAAACTAAGGCAAACAGTTTAGTTGATACTGTGAAGGCTAGGAGAATGTATGTATGGTTGATTTAACTTATTTTTTGCTACATAATTATATAATACATGTTTAAAAAAATAGAGTCAATGTAGGCAAAGGTAGTTGGAGGAGTGTTGTTGAAACGCTTGTGTGCAAGAAGGGCATAGAGTGAGTTTTTTTGGGTGCAAAACCTATGTTTTGGTTGGGTTTAATGGGTGGGAATACTAAGGCTGGCCTAACTAGAATGTATGTATGGTTTGATTTAACCTATTTTCTGCTACATAATTATATAATGAGTGTTCAAAAAAAAGTAGAGCCAATGTAGGCGAATTATAGAGCCAATGTAGGCGAAGGTAGCTCGAGGAGTGTTGTTCAAACGTTTTTGTGCTAGAGGGTCATAGGGTGAGTTTTTTTGGGTGCAAAACTTATGTAATCATCCTCATATAAGATACACAATTCTTCTCCTCCCTCTTTACTTGTTTAGATTTTATGATTTTTGGCGTTTGCATAAAATGTACTATATAATGTTTTTGGTCTTTGTTTAATATTTTTACAATATTATCACCATTTATATTTAATATTTTTCATGGGGCTTTTGGTGTCTTTTAAAGATTTCTCAAAAGATTTTTTTGGTTTTGTTTTTTGTTGGGTTTGTGGGTGGAGAAATTATGGCAAGCCCAAACAACCCAATTGATGTAAATTTCATAGGTGCTTTGGGTACATGTGAAGGATAAGGAGGAGGTATGTTTGGTTGAATTTAACTCATTTTTTACTACATTTTCTCCCTAGAAAAAAATCCATAAATTTTATTCAAGAAGAGAAATTTATATCATGTGTATGCACATGTGCATTATGAGTTGTCTTGTGGATTGGTTCTCAAAATGTAGAAGTTATTTACAAGGCCAGAAGTGATTTCTGAACTAACCACTTATTAAAAAATAAAGAAAAAAGATTGTTCATACAACTCCAAGATTTCAAGACATCTTGGAGTTGTATCACAATATAATCAAACATATTTAGGCTACAACCCCTTCTCTAATTTTCATATAGTTGTCCATAGTTAGAAAACAAAAACCCGACATGACTAGGCATGATATCTAACCCTTTAATGTTATGTTGTTACAACAATGCATTGATTAGAATTGTAAATAATCAATCATTGATAATACATAATAAGGAAAAATAACTTTAAAAAAGTGATTTGGAAAACTCCTAAAACAAGCCATACATTGATTATAATTGTAGATAATCGATCATGATAATACCCAACAAACCATACCCAACAAACCAAGCCATCCTTGGATTCTAGCATTGCATAAATCCCAACTTCCATCTGAAGTCCATCTTTGGATAAAGAATCAACTTCTAGATTGAGTTCTCTATATACATGACAAAGTGAAATGTAGCTAAAGACATTTTTCTTTCTTTAGATCTCCTAAAAAAGTGAACTTTTTCCAACGAATCTCAAAAAGTGGATTTAAGAACAAGTTTCGCTCTTGGACTTCCCACACATCCAATTTATAACAACTCACCAAATATTTGCAACTAGTAAACCGCCCTTCTTTTTTATGAAGCTAAAAATAAGATAACAACAATTTTTAGAGCTAGAAGTTTTACATAGTTGTTAGAACTTCCTCTTAGGCTTGCTTTTTACCTAAAGAAATGAGTATTAGATATGAAGAGGGTTCCCCTTGCCTCATATATGGGAGGGTCAACTTGAATGGAACCATCAAAATAGCCCAAGCGCCCAACTTTTCAATCGACTCATGATTAAGTTGCCTTTGAGGCATGCTTTTTGGAGGACGTGTAGGTAGCAATAATTGATCTACACATGGATACACATTGAAAGGTGAGAATGCAACTATCCTTGAATATTCTAGCATTCCTTGCAAGCCAAATACCTTAGGCAAGAATATAAAGGAGGGCTTTAAATGATTTAAGCTTGGCTTCTTCTGCCAATAAGTGAACCACTTTGCAATTGACTTTAAGTTTGCCATCCTCCTCTTATCGCTATCAACTGTCCATATTCTCCAAACTTGTCTAGATTATGCACATGAAATCAACAAGTGACATATGGTTTCCTCCCACTTTTGGCATAAGACACCTATTAGGTCAACTGCATAAATATTATTTCCTTCAACGGAGACCTAATTTTCCATAGTGGTTTCTACCACCATTAAATTGTTTTAGGCATATTACTTTCATACATGGTCTTGTATCCTAGTTTTCGAGTGTAGATCCTTGGAGTAGAATTCTTGGACCAAACCAATTCATCTTCCACCTACTTAATTCCAAGATAACTTACATTCAATTTTGTTGTATATGCCTCCTCTTGTGACCATCCAAATCTAATTGATTTGCATTTTTCCACTTGTTGTCCCAGATATTGGACAACTTTGGTTGTTGTTTGAGCTAGGTTCTTTGAAGAGTTGTGATCAAATTGTTAGGAAGTTTATACATAACGTTTCTCCCCCACCCGTGATGTATTCCCACTCTATCTTTTTCTTTGTTTCTAACTTTCCACATTAGCCAATTCCCCACTAGTGAGAAGGCTAAATCCATGGCCTCCCATAATATTTACAGATTTTGAATGCTTTAGGTTAAATGTATTTACGGGTGATATCTTGGGCCATAGTTTGTGGAGTCTTCAAAGGCTTTGGCATCTAGTGCCTTTCGAAAATGATGAATATTCTTGAGGCCCCAACCTCTTAGATCATAGGCTTAGTTATGGGTTTCTATTTGACTAGAGATATTCCAGACCAAAAAAAATCTAGAACCCATTTTCTTGATTTTAGTGCCTTCCAAAAATGATGAATATTCTCGAGGCCCCAACCTCCTAGATCTTAGGCTTAGTCATTGGTTTCCATTTCACTAGAGATGTTCCTTCACTTTCTTTTTTACTAGACCACAAAAAATCTACAATCGATTTTCTTGATTTTTTTCCAGAATCCCCTTTGGAATAAAAGCTAAGGAGTATCAATAGATTGGGATTGTTTTTTGCATTGATTTAAACAAAATAAGGTGTCCATAAATAACCATCTATTACGCCACAAGTTAATTCTCCTCTCAACTATGGATATGAACCATTTCCATTGTTTGACACCAGAGTCATTTGGCTTGTGATATAAAACCCCAATTAGTTGAAACCAAATTAGAAGTTTGAGATGTGGGATTGACTGGATTTGTTCTTCTACCACATTGAAAGTAATTGAAATTTTTTCTATATTTACCATCATACATATGGTTTTACAATATAACTCTAATATCTTCTCTAATTTAGAAACATCTCTCCTTGAACCATTATAGAGTAAAAGAACATCGTCAATAAAAAGTAAATGAGTCAATGGAAGAGATCTCCCTAACCTTGTACATTTTTAAATCTCTTTTTTCTTGTCCTTAGTAAAGCCTTGCTGAGCCCTTTAGCTACCATTGAAAATAACAAGAGGTGATAAAGGCCAATCATGCCCGAGTCCTTTTAATAGTCTAAAGAAGGCAGATGCTGATCCATTGAGTAAGACTGCAAATGATACTAATGTTAAGCAATTCATTATCCAATTCACTAACTGCACACAAAAACCTATGTGTATAGACATCTTCCTCGGATACAACTAGTTTTCCAATCATCTGCCTCAGAAGATCCAACTTTAGAACAATGTTTACAACTTCTTTGTGCGTCCTTTCATGTGCCACTCCTACTACATTGTGTATTTATCTACCATAGAGGATCCCAAACTACTCTTTTCAAATTGTCTTAGAGCATTTTCTCTACTCTTAAGACTATTGTCTTGGCATTTATCTTGTAAATACAATTGCATAGGGAAATTGGCATGAAGTCATCAATCATGTTGGGTTTGCCTTTTTTGGAATTAATGCATTGAAAGTAGAATTGAAGATACCTAGAGCTCTTATAGTATTCCTTGATTAATCAATCATTGTGACAAATCATCTGTTATTAACTCATAAAAACCTAGAAAGAACTCTATTGCCCAACCATTGGGTTTGGACTTTTGTCCTTTTTGAAATATGAAGTACCACTTGTAACATCTCTAGTAATATCCACCATCAATCTCTCATTGGTGGTCTCATCTATCAAGTCTGGGAAGAATGATGCCATCTTGACTATTTCTACAATATTTTCCCTATCCTCCTTATATATCTTCCCAAAAGGATTCACTACTAGAGCAATAATGTCTTTGAATCTCTAAGATTTTGATCCATCATCTCTTTGTACCTCCCATATTATGTTTTGTTTTTTTGTAGAATTTGAAAAATTATGGAAATATTTCATGTTCAAATCTCCCTTTTCCAACCATATTTCCCTACTTTTGAGTTTCCATAAGACCTTTGCATTTGGAGGAAATTTTCTCTTGTTTTGTTCCAAAACCTTTAAATTTGCCGAAGTTTCATCATCGGTAAGACCAACATCATTTTTATCATAAATTTTTGTGATCTGTGTTTCAAGTGACACTAATGCTTATTCATCCCTTATCATTTTTGTTAATTCCCCATGAGATTGTTGCCCTTTTCACAGATTTGAGGTTGGAAGCAAATTATGTAGGCTTGTGGACTCCTTAAGGGTGGCATCAAATGACTTCCATTTGCTTTGACCAATCTAACAAAGTCTTCATCCTCCAACCAACTAGAATTAAACTTGAATAGGCTTGGGGGCTTACATTCCTCTCTTGCCATCTGGAATAAAACTAGCAAATGGTTTGATTCATTTCCAACTTCAAGCCAAGTTATTATCATATTGGTATCACTCATCTGGGAGGCAAAAATTAAAATATGGTTTAATCTGTTAGACACCCTTTCTTCCGCCACCCTCATGTTCCTCTATGTAGGAACTAGCTTGATGGGTTCTACATCCACCAAGCCCACCTCCTCCATTTTGTTTATAAAGAATTTAGCGAAAGGGTTTGCCCTAACATCATTTCACCTATACTCTACTCTGCTTACTATAAAATTCAAATCCCTTCCAAAGATAATGTTACTTCTTCTCATGCAATCTTAAGTTAATAGGCCTTCCTAGAATGACACCCTATTCTAATAAGGTCCATAAACATTGACAACATTAAATACTTCCCTTAGCTCCAATACCTGAATCAAGAAGCACTTAGTTGGTTAACTTCCTTGTTTTCTTCCATCTAGTAATCAAACCCCTTGACTTGCCTATAGGATCTATATATAAAAGTCCTAATCCATAAAAAAACTTGGATAATTATCCTCCTGATATCTTAATCCCCATCCCCCATCGTTTCTTGAATCGTGACTACAACTGGTTTGTGGATCTCCATTAGTCTCATTACAACTTGTGTTTTTGAGGGGTTGACCAAACTCCCCTAGCAATAAAAGTCATAAAAATCAAAGGGGACCCTCCGCTAGGGCTTGGCTTGCATGAAATGCCTTTTGCTTTGTAATGAACCCCAAAATTTGATACTAAATTTTTGTTTTTTAATATATGGGAAGCAACTATGAGTCTTGTTGTCAACTACATTTTAAGTTTGTCCCAAGTTTGCAATCATTCACCGCTTGACTGTTTTCACTCATTCATTACTTGACTCATTACTTTGATTTTCAACTTACAAACTTTGCTAAACAAGTTATCCATAAGAGAGATATAATATGCTAACCATAATGATACCTTCAGATATCATTACCATACTATTCTGTAGTACCTAAGAGTTCTTCCATATCCATTTATTCCTAAACTAGGAGAACCCTGCCCTTAACGATATATTCTCTTATCCTTTTAAATTATTATTGATGTAAATAAGGGTTCTACCCATATCAATTTACATCAAGAAGGAATACCTAAACAAGGATTCACCTAAGGTTCCATGTCGTAGGTAACACTAGGATTTTTTTCCATGCATATGATAATCCACTATTTAACAAATACTATAATACAAAACCCACGATGCAAAGTTATGGTGACTCTCAAAAGCATGGGCTGGAGGACAACTAGGACCTAGTGCTAGGAGCCAGGCAATCGATGTTAATGCATTAAAGGTGTAGTAAGGCACATCACCTACTACTTACTTCCCTGATACCTGTGAGTTCTGATGCCTCGGGCACCTGGCCACTGTCAACCCTCCACTTCATGAATTTCACATGGTAAATGGAAAGCGTACTTTGTCATTTCTCCACTACGAGTGATGGGCTCAAGGTCCATCATCTCTCAAGGAAAAAAGCTCCCATTACACTACTCCGCTAAGTTTTCCTTCCTCATCGTAACATAGTAACTTGTTTGCTTTGTAGAACCACGGATGAAACTTCGAGCCATGGTGACTATGCGTATTGGTGTCCCTTGTTTTATACAGGTAATTTACTGAACATTGATACCCTGTTTCGAATGAGGTTCTGGTAGAGTGTTTATTTTTTTGTTTTTCCTCTAAAAAGATTTCACAGTCTGTTTTGTTTCTTCTTGAGTTCTTTCAAAGGTCTGGAACCCATGAATAACATTCCAGTATGTGTAGTTGTAGCACTTGTTTGCACCGAACTACATATTTTATGTTTTATCGTTCTCGCCTTAAGCTCGAGCATAAGCGTATTAGCGACTTCGTAAGCCATAGAATGGGAGGTTCTGTGTATGGAAAGGTGAAGTCAATATTTAGTTTTGTTCTTTAATCTCTGCATATACAATTTTCTTCTTAACTATAGTGACGATCAATACCCAATCCTTTGACAACGAATCTCCGAGATTGCCTGTTGAATATCGTTACTTGGGTTCTTCTGATTGTTTTCTGGTAAAGGACCGTAACTCTCGGTATTGTTTGTATTCCCTGTCAATATGCAATAAACATAATGTTTTAATTGGTCACCCTATGGTAAGGGCTCTGTTGGTACCGTGAGGAAAACGTTGGTGGATCTGACTCCTTTAAAAGTACTCGTTGTTTTCTGTAATAAATTCATTTACTTCTCGGTTTCCCTATGGTAAGGCATCCATCTGTTGATAGTTTTGACTCCTTTAATTGTTAACGATGTCCCTGTAATTTCCTCGTCTGATTCCTTATTTCCTTATGTTAAGGGATCTGTTTATTCGATTAGAACACGTGGATAATTTTTCTTCCTTTTGATAACTATCACTGTCTTTGTAATTAATCCATTTGAACTCGTGATTTCCCTATGCTAAAGGACTTGTCTGTTTATTCTGTGAGGAAACAATGATATCTCTGATTCCTTTCATGCCATCGTCATTTCTGTAAAAACAAAATAGTCTCGGTGACTAGACTCTTTAATTATTTCATGTTTGAATTACTTCATTTGATTTTTGATGTAATGTGTTCCGATATCATTTCCTCTTGTTAATGCATTGGTTACATTTCGTGGTAATTCTCTGATGATGGTATCAGGATTTTTGAATCGTGTATGGATACGAGTCTAATGATGGGTCCCTTTTCTTTTTGTGAGGGAACCCATCAAATTGTTATGAGCCTTCTACTCCTCTTGAGTCGCAGACCTCTCACTTCGCAAGGGGGAAAGACCGGAATTCAACCCAGGCCTGAGATAAGTTTACGCTTTCCCCTTTTCGTTCTGTTTATTTTGTTCCTTCAATTCAATTTTGAGGAGATAGTAATAATATTTCAGGTTCCCCTTTTGCAGGTTAAAATCGTATACATTGATTTATGAAGTGAGACTTCCTTATGTTTAAAAAGGTACTTAGAGTTTCATCTCAACTGACCTCTTTCTGAGAATTTCTTCCACAGTTCGAACCAGAGATTTGCGCTCACTTACCTTTGTTATAGACAATCGATGTTGATTAAATGTTCTTTTGAAAGTTACCAAATTTTTATTCGGGCATGTATAACCTTGTCTGTATTCATATTTTACTTGGAAGAAAACTACAATGGCTTTGTATGCAACAATGACCTATCAATCTGCATAGATGAATTTGGTCATAACGATCTTTGAGATTTATTGTATCAGATAACCATTTTCGTTAATGTGTGTGTGTGTGTGTGTGTATATATATATGTATGTATAGGACTTTATGTATATATATATGTATGTATGTATATGTATATGTATGTATGTATGTATGTATGTATGTATAGGACTTTAAATCACTTGTTTTTGTACTCCATTATGATCACATGAGTCTTTCTCTACTCCACTAGTTTGAATTATATATGTAGAAGTAAAACTACACAGTTTACCTATTTTGCTTCGATACAATCTAATTTGCGCTGGTTTCACTTGTTTCTTTTTTGAAGTAGTTTGTTTTGTGTGTAGTAATTTAAGCAGTAGGCAAATCAATAAATCTAGTATGGCCATGAGGCACACACATACAGATTACTATTTATATATATCCATTAAACATATAACACTTCAGAAAAAGCAATACTAACAAATAATTTAAATAGTGGACAAATCCACAAATCTATCAAGGCCATGAGACATACTTATATAGATTATCATTTAGATATATAAAACATCAACCATATAACACTTCAGGAAATGAAAGTATATAGGTAAGATACATTTGAACAATCGATGCTGGGAAAACAAATGGAACAACCACGTTCCACCCAATCGTAGATACAAAACAACCACACTTTACTTGTCTTGATCACCCCCCTAGCTTGACTATGATTCCATACGGACAAACTGAGCATCACTCCTTAACCACCGTCTCTCCGAACAATTCAAAAAATTGTTTGCCTAACACCAAATGTGCTCATAACAACAAAACAATTGCTTTGCCCCAACATACTAAGCAACGTCCTGCCTCCCACATATGTTGTATATATCTCATGCCTAGGACTTTCCATTCTTTTTCCTCATTTGGAAATTTGCAGCTTTACAAATCCTTGATTTCTAGGGGCTGCTAGTGACATAACTCAACTTCCGACACTTGTAAAAAATCATCTATGAGTTAACTCAACCCTGTTTCCCACTCATGGAGTCATAGTTAGCTATTTTTAACTTGGTTGTTCCATCTGTTCTCCAACATTAATTTATTAAAAATGTTTGTCTCATACATGTGAGGATATCACATGCTTGCAGTGTCAAATCTTGTTCTTTGTTTTGTTTTGGGCTATGAAAAGTGGGATTTACTCCCCTTCCTAGACTTTGAACCTTCCTTTGCATCATCCCTACTATTCCCACCTTTGGCAAGTCCATAATTACTCTATCTTAAGTGATATCTAGATATTTATCTTGGGCTTTTGGGTTCTCCCTAGATGAGGTGGGTGATGGGATCTTAATCCCTCCAATTCTCCTGATTAAACCTCTTTCCTTGATACAACCTTTCAAATTTTTCCAGAGTAGGGTTGTGGCTATAGTTTTTGTGGGTAGAACTCCCCTTTTCCAAATTCCCTTATTTTTTTCTCATGGGAGAAGTTATTTTGTTAATCTCCATAGCTGACTAGATATTTTGATCTAAACAACAGGATCCTCCACAATTTACATAAATAGTAGGAGAAATTGGGGACTTACTTGAGTCAAGATTTGGTTGAGCTTCCAATGGTGCATTTTGTTGAGACTTCTGCATAGTTACATCATTAGTCTTTTGCATCCTTAGTATCACAAGCATCCTATGAGTCTCCTTGAAGTTGCATTGATCGAGACTTTTTTGCATGCAATACTGTAAAATATTCCACATTCTCAAAGATGTCTATTCAATCCCCCTTCTATTGTCCAGAGTCCCTCAGGCCATTTAGAGGACATTTAGGTGCCTCCCCTTTCTCCACATTTAGGTATTCTAGGGTTTCTCGAACCACCACACTTTCTTTGAAAATTTTAGTGTGCTTTCATTGGGTAGATGATCATTGACATAGTCTAATACTTGATAATGTTGTATGTCTTACTTTTCCAAAACTATTTCATTTGCTAGATTGTCCCCTAGATCCATTGTGACCAAGATATGAGCAATCGTGCATGTGTTGGTTTTTTGGTAGCTATTATCCACTTCCAGGAATTAACCAATGCTATTACCAATTGCCTTAGAGACACTCATTGACTAGAAATCCAATAGCAACCTAGTGAGTTTCACCTACATCAATTGTAGTGGCATCTTCTCCCTTTGTGGATCAAAGTATAAACTCCACCTTTCCAAAGACAATGGCAGGTGTCTCAAAAGCTAGTGCAATCCTTGAACCTTCATAGCATCCTATTTAGCTCTAAAAATAAATCCAAACCATCCACACATTAATGGATAAAATATTGTTACATAACTTAGCAAGGATCAACATACCTTTATCATCCATTCCTACGAGGATTTCTTAGACACTTGGCATCCAAAGAATCACCTTGCCATCCTCACTACATGCATTTGATTATCCTCTTCTAAAACCCATATTATTTGTTGAGATTTTTGCTTGACATGCTTACCAGAGTTGGCATGCCTTGTATGCTACTTCCTCCTAGTTTCAAAAACACTTACTTAGTCAAATGGTGTTGGAGCCACCCCCTTTCAGTCATACATCCTAATATCTCAGTTTACCATAACAATTCCTCACTTGAGCTATTGTCTGCTGCATCTTAATATCTCGCTTTGCCATACCATATCCTCAGTTGAGCTATTGTCCAAGGATTCCATGAAGCAATTTACAAATCTAAGGAAAAGAAACTCCTTTGACAACCCTAAACTTGCCCCATTCTATTCGTTAACCTTCTCAACTATAAATGGAGATGCTTGGGATACTACATCGTCACGAGGATGACTACCATCCTTGTCTAAATACTTGTCCTTCAATACAATAACCCGCGACTTGAATAAAGACATGAGATATTTGTCCCCAAGATCAATGTCACATCTTTCGTGTGTCCTTTCCCTCATGTGAACAAGAGTATAACTTTGCAAGGATTCCAAGGGTTTTCCAAGGTGTCCACGCCCTACCTCGGCCTCATGACATCTACCATGTTATCACACAAGTTGTAGGTTGGGCAAAGCTCGACCAAACCACCAATTGGCGACAACTAAGAGGGCACCTACCCACTGTCACATTCAATAGGTGTCCCCGTCACTTTAGAGGTGAGGTAGTCACCTCAAGGGGGTAATCCCAGTGACCCCAGGGGGAAATGAGATGGAAAATGGTAAGTATGAATGGATGTCCCTAGAGGTCAATTCTAAATGGTATGATGAGCTTGGGAAAGAGTCTTGAGAAGATTCAAGGGTTTCCAAATGAGTTGAGTAACCTGCCAAGTGTGAATACCTGCTCGAGGCACAATGAAAATCAAGCATATAATGTAATATGTTGGTTGGACAAGCAAGTTAAGCTTGTCCCTAATTGCAGCGAAAGTAAATGATATATATCAGCGAAATAAAGATAACAAAGGCTGCAATATAAGTGCTAAGTATACGATGAGATTAAGAAATAACTTTAGCACAAAAAGCAAGGCTAAAACAAAAGATTGCTGCAGTGATATTATCAACCTTATGGTTGTAGCAAAACAAGCGTAACAACAGAAAAATCAGCCACTAGAAACCACTTCTAACTAGCCCAATAGGTGCGCTTAGCAGAGAGTTAGGGTAAAGTTAGAGCTAAATCCTAGCGTTAGTTTAGGAGTTATTAGGGATTCGAGGGTTAGTTTATGTAACAACAAGAATTAATGGTTGAAAGGGGACGCCTCAATGAGGAAAAAGAGCCAAAGGCTCAAGGAACACTTTCCCAAAGAGACAACTTTAAAACTTGAAAATTTTACGTTTACCAAGGCAACAATTTATTTCTCCAATGCAACAAGTAAATGACTAGTGCCTTTAAAAAAGAGCCAAGCAAAGAGAGAGCTAGAGGTACTAGCTCCTTGGGGGTGTAAATCCTCTTACTCCCCAAGGCAAGTATCTCTAGCTAGGGTTTGGGCTAAAGAGGGTGTATACCCTTATACTTCTCTTAGCAAACCCTTGTTAAACCAATAACATGTAAGCATAAAATGATGGAGACTATAGTGGGGGTGTATGCCTTTATACTTCCCACCTAGCTCTAGCAAATTAACCTTGACTTGAATAACAAATGATAACACTATAAAAAATATTACCAATTCAAGGAAAAAGATAAGACAAACCACCACAATAGCTACATAATAGTCTTCCAAGGCTAGCGCATTACTTCCATCAACCAATAATCCAAGAGATAGCCATAAACAAGAGCACAAGAAAGAGAGCTATCCAAAGCGAGTGAACATTTCAGTCCAATACTTCTCCAAATGGGAGAGTTATGATTTAAAAGGAGATTTTATTATCTCTATTTATACAAAATGTCTCAAAAATAGTTTGTTCACATAATTTTAGGGCAAAACACTAGACTAGGGATCAACAACACTAATCTTCCCCTCTACACAAATAATATTAAACAATTCACTTAAAATTTACTTATACACAAAAAGAAACCCGAACTTAAGGTGAGTCACCCCTTTAGGGGACATTTTGACACTAGGAGCAAGTCGTTGGTGTTGGGGAAGTGTAGATAGGATTCCCAAAACCACATGTCAATTATCCAAAGTCATTTATTCATGGTCAAAGCCTCATTCTCCTCAAAACGTCCTTGTGTCAATGAATAACAATCTCACCATCAAACCCTATCCCTCCTAGATGAGGAAAGGTGACGTTTTGCCTCTCTTAGGCAAAACATTTGGCATGTGAGGGCTAGGTTATGTCATCCACAATTTATTTTAGGCCTCCAAAGTTTCATCTCTCTCATTAGGCATGCAAGCCCTTGGCATCCAACTTGTGGGCTTCAAGCCTCATGGAAGCCCAATCTAGGCTTGTTCCTCCAAAACTGTCCACCAACTAGGTCTTGCAAAGACAAATAAGCACACCCTCCAAGGATCTCAAGTCAAAATATCATGATGAGTAAGTCAAACCAACAAATGAGCCACCTAAGCATGTGCATCAAATATTGCCATGTCAAACAAGTAAGTGCTCAAAGACATTATACGACTTACCAAAGCTTGGATATGGAAGGGTTGATGAGGTGTCCTATTGGGTAGATCTTTCCTAGGTCAAGGAGTGTTTCCCAGGGGATCCCTTTTTAAGCCATGTAAAGTGGATGAAGTGGTTAAGTATCAAGACTCATTGGGCATGGGGTTCATGACATACAAAGGGTTGTAGTGTCTCATTCATGGGTGACTTTGTAGAGGGTGTGTGGCACCTTCGTTTGTGATGCAATTTTTCGAAGCCCATTGTTTTGTCATTCTTTGTTTTCTTTCATGATTTAAGGACAAGTTGAAGGCCATTGTCATGGCATGGTGTCCAGATAATGGCAGTGTCACTCACAATTACTTTGTGGAAATGAAAAGGTTGGATTGTGATGAGACCCCCTTTCTCTCAACCATGCAACTGAGAGCCATTACCGTGGCTTGGTGACCAGATGATAGTAATGTGATATCACTAGATATGCATGATCATGATAGATCGACTCATGATGAGAAGCCTCCTATTCTCCAATTCAACCTTTAAGTGTTCATAATCATTATTCTTGTGGGTCCCCCTTATCTTACAAATAAGCGTTTATTGCTTTCTTGGGTGATCCGTGGGCGAAGCATCTAGAAGGTTTATAAGTAGGCTTTTATATTTTACCCAACGACAATCTCTCTGGGCCTTCAACCCCTTCTTCCCATATAATGAGGGATAACCCCTTCTTGGGTCAATACACCTTAAAATCCCAGGAGTGTAGGGCCTTCCATACAAAGCCTCAAAATAAATAAATAAAATCTATTCATCTTCTACTGAAATAAATTCAATTTAGTTCAAGGTTTTCCTTTCATGATTTTCTTTATACTAGCATAGTAATCAACAACAACATAATAATAACATAAAATGCACAAAATACATATCTCTCTATAGATTAGTTGATTTAGTTCTTGGTTCTCTAGGTGTTAGAATATTAACGTCTCAGCCAACTAGGTGTTAGAATATGATGGATGTGCTTGTTTAACCATAGACAATATCACTATTGTCACCCAACCATAGGCCGAAGCCACCCCCTAACATCTTAACCTTGATAGAGAATCATTCCGGAAGCAAAACCCTAGGCTAGATAGCCAAACAAAGGGTGGTGCACCTTTCTCCAAGTATAACGCACCAAGCAAGAGTAACAAGAGTTGATCAGAGAGTCCAAACCATAACTAAGAGATAGTCCAAGACAAAACCGAAATCTGCTAGTTGCAGCAGCTGCAACTACAACTATCCTCCAGACTTGCGCACAAACTGGCCAACTGCAGTGTGCACAAGTGTTTTTTTTGTAGTTTTAAGAATATTGGCCAGAATGAAGACCGGTCTCCTGTATTTATACTAATTTTGGCATACTGCCTGGGCCGACTTCTCATTCTGGGTACTAATTCTTTAGTATATAATATTTCCTTTAGCCGACTTCTTCTCTTGGAGGCTAATAACCTAACACAAGTCATCTCTTGAGCCGACTTGTCTTCTAGGGTTATCAACCAACTAATTAGGGTTTCTTCTTGCTTCCCGAAATAATTTATTCTCGTCAGGTTTACACGTGGGAGGTAAATACTTCCCGCATCTACCATAATATCAACACTCCCATCTAGCTAGGGAGGTATTTAAGGTAATGGTATTGAGCACAAACATACCATTCACCTGGTAGCATCAACATAGTCGTATAGACTATCTCATGATTAGATCATGAGCACCATCATTATTATCAGTGTCATCAACTGTATCATCTCTTGAAACCATACTCCATCTAAGTAATCAGACATGATGCTGGATAAGTCACTCACTCCACAGAGTGACATAAGAGCCATTCTTCTAATACATACATGTCATAGAAGAATAAATGTCTTGGACCATTTTCCGTCTGGGGAATCTCTGTCCATTGATCATCCATCTAGCTGATAATCATTTCCAACACTACTGATAGTTTTTAGGGCAATCAAAACAATGTCATTCAATAGAACACAACTATGTCTATCCATACTAGTACACAACTATAATCCAATGGTACACTGCCACACCAAGTAGCACACAGATACTTGATCAATGACATATAGTCACAATCAATGGAACACATCCACATACAGTCTCCATAACAATCATATCATCTGATATCAACCTGCATAGAAAACATTGTTTTGATATACACTGAATCATCTGGGCCATTCTTCCACTCACATCTGTGAGATCTGGAAGAGCATCTACCATCAGAGGGTGAAACATCAACGATGAGCTATCTGGACTATTCTTCTCAAGCAAGGAAGAATAATTGCCTTGATTTCTGAGCCTGGACCATTCACCTATCTGGGCCATTCCTCCGGCACTAAACAAAGTGCAACCTGGAGAGAATGAGTCTGCCTTAGGGAATGCTTGTCCCTGATTGTTGAACCTGGACCATTCACCTATCTGGGGCATTCCTCCGACACTAAACAAAGTGCACCCTGGAGAGAATGAATCTGCCCTAGGGAATGACTGTCTGGACCATTTCCTAAGGAAATCACTGTTCTGCACCAACCTCCAAAACCGACCATTCTTTGAAACTGCTCACAACTGTGAGCTTCGAAAGAATGACTGTCCGGTGAGGTGGACCAGTGTTCTTGACCACTACTGAGAGTGATCGTCAAGAAGAGAGATTGTCCTAGACCATTCCCCCACACTGGCCACAAGGGGAATCACTGTCTATGGTACATCAACAATCCATTGAACCATTTTCATTACAAAAATGACCGTTCGCTCTGGACCATTTTCCGAACTAGAAAATGCATGTCCGTAAGAAATCTCAAACCACTTTTGGAACTGGAAAGGAACTGCTCATCCTGGACCATTTTTCGAACTGAAAAATGACTGTCCATAAATCAATAACACATCAGTGCTACCTCCCAACCTGGGAGTCATCTTTTCTTTTTTTAATAAGGAAGTCGTCTCCACGAGCTCCAACTTGAGTACACAAACTCTTTCATCTTGGACAAAGGCTTTACCAAAATATCTGCTCATCTGTGTGTTGAAATAATGTAACTGCAAAGAGTATTCTTATTATTATTGATATATTATTTATAGGATTAATCCCCATTGTGGATTAATCATGTCGGTAATTGTATTAGGACCAAATCTCCTTTTGCGGATTGGTCAACGGACAATTGTAATAGGCAGAATAAGAAGTCGGCCCCAACAATTATTATTGAGACCCAGAAAAATAATAAAGGTGGGTTTACCCACCCAGAGTGAGAGATCGGCCCTGCCAGTGAAGATCCTTCACACGTGCTAGACTTGTATATATAGAGAGGCTAGCGCCTCACTTTATCACACAACTCACTTGCTCATTCTTAAGAGGCAAGCTGCAACTTACCAGTTGGAGAGAGGGAGAAGAGTGGCATATCTTTTGGAGAGGACTATCTGTATTGGTTTGAGTTATCTCTTGACATTGTATTGGCTATTTATGGTAAGGAAGTTTTTGCTTTGTTTTCTTCCCCTAGAGGGTTTCCCAGGATAAATGTTGTGTCTCTTGTGAATGTGTATTTCTCAGTGATCTTGTTCTTATGTTGCTCTTATCTATTGAAATGCAAAGAACTATAATAATGGCATAAACATTAACATGGAATCAGAGCCAACCTGAAGGAAACATATTTCGCTAGAGAAAAACGTCACTGTTGCAGTACCTGCAAATTAGGGTTTTTCAAAAGTGAAGCTTTTCAGCTCCAAAACCACCTAGAAAGTTGCGCCTCTCCCCCAAGGATCATTTTGGCACTTAGAGCGCACTTTTTCAGTGGTTTGATCTTCCGGAAAGTGAAACCCTAGTTTCACAAAAGTACCAGAAAACCAGTACCAGAAGCACCAGTCCATAAATCCACAGATCAGATTTGAAGGGGCAAAAGTTGGATTTTTTCAGATCCAAGAACACCAAGCTACTTGCTTCAGCCAAGCACACCTCTTGGTAAGGTCAAAATTTGATTTTAAGCATTTTCATTTTTGGTCATTTTTCATAGCCTCAAGTACAAGATGTCTGCAAGCACAAAGCTTGTTGAGAAACTAGAAGGCGTAGACAACTTCCGTGCCTGGAAGTATAGGATCGGTTTGATCCTTGCAGAGAATGACCTAGCAAGATTCATCAAAGAATAAGTGGAGGAACTTGAAGATGTCGTAGAGAAAGCGAAGCATCAGAAGGACTCAATCAAGGCTTAAAGAATCATTGCAG
This sequence comes from Picea engelmannii, assembly GCA_009831015.1. Classification (NCBI taxonomy): domain Eukaryota; kingdom Viridiplantae; phylum Streptophyta; class Pinopsida; order Pinales; family Pinaceae; genus Picea; species Picea engelmannii. The sequence goes on from ML799618.1 coordinate 209,176, forward strand.
ATTCAATCAAAGACCACCTGATCCCGTATGTATCGTCCAAGAAAACTTCGAAGGAGATATTTGACTCTCTAAGCAAATTATACGAAGGAAAGAACATCAACCGAAAGATGAACCTAAGATCTCAATTGAAGAATACCAAGATGCAGAAAGGAGAAATGATTCAAGAACATTTCTCCCGAATCTCAGAAATTAAAGAACAGTTAAAAGCGATTGGAGACACTATAGATGAAGACGAATTCATAATGACGGCCCTAAATGGTCTCACAAGACCTTGGGATACTTTCATCTAGACAATATGTGCCGGAAAGGAGAAACTACAGTTTGAGAGCCTATGGGAAGAATGCATCCAAGAAGAGACAAGGGTAGCTAACCGTGAAGCACTACTAGCAAGGGATGATGATCAAGCCTTAGCTACTCATACAAAAGGAGGAAGGGAGAAACCCTACTTCAAAAGGGAAACTCATAGAGAACCTCAACCATCAAACAAATTCAACAACCAAGAATCTCATCCGAGAAATTTTTAGAAGAAAGGACAACGCAAGGGACGAGATCTCTCATCCATACAATGCTATCATTGTGATAAGATGGGACACAAGGCAAATTCTTGTCCAGTCAGAAGAGAATAATACAAGAGGAAGCACAAAAGGCAACATGCCCACATAGTTGAAGATGAAAAACCACCTATGAAGATGATTAAGGACCATGTCTTGATCTCAACTCTCTCTGGATCTGTATCACTTGGAGAGGACACATGGCTCATTGATAGCGGTGCATCAAAACACATGACGGGTAAGAAAAATACTCTCTTGTATTTCAGAAAATAGGTTTTCTCAGAAAGTGACTCTTGGAGATGATTATCAATATCCCATCAAGGGAGTGGGAGAATCAAACTACAAGCTAGATTCAGAAAACTCAATAACAATGAAGGACGTACTCTATGTATTGGGCTTAAAGAAGAACGTACTTTCCATATCAACTTTAGACAAGAAAGGCTATAGAGTTGCCTTCATAGATGGAGAAGTTCTTATGTGGGCTAAGGGAGAAACCTTGAATGAAGCAATCGTCATCGAAAATGAAGAAAATGGCTTATATAAGCTAAAGGGTCACCCAGAAATTGCCATGACCCATGCCATCGAAAACTCATGTGAACTTTGGCATAGAAGATTAGCCCACATCAACTACAAGGCGCTACCATACATATGCAAAGTTGTCACAGGTTTACTAGAACTCAAGGTCGATCAAGAAGGCATATGCAATGGATGTGTGCAAGGGAAGAATATCAAGAACCCTTTTCCAAAGAGGGATAGCAAAGCAGAAGGAGTATTGGAACTCATTCATTCAGACGTGTGTGGCCCAATGCCATCATCCTCCATTAGCGGGTATGTATACTATGTATCATTTATTGATGACTATTCTCGCAAGACCTGGATATATTTCTTGGAATCTAAAGATGAAGTATTCAGTAAATTCAAGGAATTCAAAGCCTTGATAGAGAATCTTTCTGAAAGAAAGATTAAGATACTCAGGTCAGATAATGGAGGAGAATATACCTCAAAAGAGTTAGTGAACTTCTGCAGAGATTTTGGGATCAAGAGAGAACTCACTACTCCCTATAATCCTCAACAAAACGGTGTAGCTGAAAGGAAGAACGGTGTAGCTGAAAGGAAGAACAGAGCAATCATGGAAGCTATAAAGACCATGATTCACGATCAAGATCTTCCTATGTGCTTATGGGCAGAAGTAGCAATGGCAGCTGTTTATGTGCAGAACCGATTATCCCATAGCGCACTTGGGTTCAAGACCTTGGAAGAGATGTTCACCGGAAAGAAGCCAGAGGCAAGCCATCTCAAAATATTTGGCTGTCCAGTGTTTATTCATATACCAAAAGAGAAAAGAAACAAGTTGGAACCCTCCGGAAAGAAAGGAATATTTGTGGGATACTGTGAGGTCTCCAAGGCCTTCAAAATCTACATACCTGGTCACCGCCATATTGAAATCAGCAGGGACGTGACCTTTGATGAAGAAGCAACACTTAAGAAATCAAGAAGATGCCAGCTTGAAGAAGT
>ML799618.1:214247-226252 GCA_009831015.1 Picea engelmannii
AGAGTATTCTTATTATTATTGATATATTATTTATAGGATTAATCCCCATTGTGGATTAATCATGTCGGTAATTGTATTAGGACCAAATCCCCTTTTGCGGATTGGTCAACGAACAATTGTAATAGGCAGAATAAGAAGTCGGCTCCAATAGTTATTATTGAGACCCAGAAAAATAATAAAGGTGGATTTACCCACCCAGAGTGAGAGGTCGGCCCTGCTAGTGAAGACCCTTCACACGTGCTAGACTTGTATATATAGAGAGGCTAGCGCCTCACTTTATCACACAACTCACTTGCTCATTCTTAAGAGGCAAGCTGCAACTTACCAGTTGGAGAGAGGGAGAAGAGTGGCGCATCTTTTGGAGAGGACTATCTATATTGGTTTGAGTTATCTCTTGACATTGTATTGGCTATTTATGATAATGAAGTTTTTGCTAGGTTTTCTTCCCCTAGAGGGTTTCCCAGGATAAATGCTGTGTCTCTTGTGAATGTGTATTTCTCAGTGATCTTGTTCTTATGTTGCTCTTATCTATTGAAATGCAAAGAACTATAATAATGGCATAAACATTAACACTGTGGAGATATATATTGGAGAACCACTTTTCTTTTCTGGACTTCATCGCAGAGAATGTAATGCTTGATCTCAATGAACTTCGGTCTTTTTGGAACATTGGTTTTCAATAAAGGCTTCATATAGCTCTGTTCATTATAGTATATCATAGTTGAATTCAACTCTTTTGTTTCTTGCTAGCTCATAACATCGTGGCAAGGCTCAATCTGAAACATATCCAAGTGGTACTTCTTCTGCTATCATGAGAATTTGTCATGGATTGATAATCCATCATCCTGGAGTTCTGAGTAACCATTCTGATACAATATTTCTGTTATAGAAAGTTTTCACCACGCTTCTGCTGTGTATTGGAGGTTCTCCACCAAGTTGTTTTCTACATCTTGCATACAAGGGTCTCTTTCTAGTATACCTCCAAGCCTTGAGGTTGCTCTACATACGCTCTTTGTTCAATTATTCTGGAGAACAGTCTTTGCATTCATTTGATGTAGACTCCAATCCATGGATATTGCGGACAATATAATGGCTCATGTAGAGGTATGTCTGGTTTACTGAAACAAACAATCATCATAGTCTTCTCCGTCTATCTGGGAGAACCTCTAGTTCTGGATTTCACAATGCTTGCATTCATAAGTCTTCCATATCACAACTTTCATTCCTTCTGCTTGATTGCTTCTAGAGGGTTTAGATCAAGCTGTTAGTTTTGTGATTCTCGATATAATGACTGGTTGTTTTGGCTTTTCTTTCTCTCTTGGAATCTTCATGTTCTTCTTAATGTTTCTCTTTAGCTCTTGAGTCCATGGAGTTTTCTATAGATTCCATGCCTTGAAGATTCCAACTTCTTCCTTTCATCATAGGATCATGGATGTGGATGGACAACCAGGGATATTTTAAGGCTTCTTTTCGAAGAAGACTTCTTTTAAAGTCAAACTGAACACGTGTTGCTTTTCATGGTTGCTACCATTGATGGAAACGTGAATAGATACTTCATCATCTTCAATGGATCATATTATTTAGGATTAGCTCCCTCCTAATCCTTGCTTCATGCATGAATGTATGCTCTTCTTTTGGAATTCTGTAAACAACACCCTCCAACTAAGAGAGCCCACGCTTCCATTTGCATCCTTATTGCCTTCTGCAAAGTGTCAGAAGTCCTTTTCCAATTTCCTCTTGAGTGCTGACTTCTTTCTGTCTATACTTCTTCTAGGTTTCTTCAAGATTGATTCTGATTTTGATTTATCTTGAATCTGTTACTTATGCAATGGTTTCCACATGAATTATTACTAGGGGTTGTTGATGTACTTCATCCTTTCATGTGTATTGCCTGACTTGTAGTCATTGTGATAACAATCCTTATCTTGTTGTTTTTCCATAGGTATAGTTTCTCTCTGAACATATTATCTTTTAGAAAATAGATATGCAAGATATGTACAAAAAACATGGTATATACAAGAACTCTGAAGAGTGTTGTTACCTTGTCTTAGAAGAAGAAGTCCGTTTTGTCCTACTTGGATTTCTTTGAGGGTTCCCTTTCTTCGGCAACTGATGTTTCGTGTGTTTCCTTCCTTCTCTTTAACTCGGGACAATGGTTCTTGTAGTGACCATATTTTCAACAATTGAAGCATTGCATTTTTGACATATCTTTCTCTTGATTTGGTTTCTTCTTGGAGCCAAACTTCTTTTTATTCCTGAAATCCTTGAACCTTTTTGTGAAGGCTTGATCATTGTATTTCTTTTGGGGTTTCTCTTTTGCACTGATCCTTGATTCTTCTTTTGCACAAGTCCAAATTTCTTCCTTGTGTTCATGCTTGCGGCAAATGCATCCCATGTCTTGGGAAGACCATTGACTACTATATTTACCAATTCCTTCTATGAAATGATCTCTTCAATAACTTGTAGTGGATCTCTCAACTGAGAGATTCTCACAAAGTATGATGTTATGCTGTCATTATCATTTGTTTTCATGTCACGAAGCTCATTCTTCAGACTCATTACCTGTCCAATGTTTTTGACTGAGAAGAGGTTTATTAGGGCATCATACATCTTCTTAGACGAATCAAGATGGGATATGTAGGGTATCAAGTGGTATTTTATAGAATCCACTGTGATACTCACGGCATTGATGTCATTGTCTTTGAACTTCTCCATAACTGCAACGTTATGCAGTTCTTTCTCTTTTCCTTCTTCAAACTTCAATCCTTGTCTTCCATGCTTTGAAGTTAGAAGCCCCTTCTAACTTGTTTTCTGACTTCATAAAGTAAGTGATGGCTGCTTTGATTTGGTCAACCCGAGATTTGACCAAAAACTCAAACTTGACGTTTTAGCTTGCTGAGAGTACGAGGACATGCGTTAGGCTAGGGCACACTAGTCTATTCGGAAATTAGGTCAATCCCTTTACTTAAGGTGTCTCAATGAGAGGGTTAGGGTTACGTTATTGCAACAAAAACTGGTTGCAACTGCGACTGCAACTGAGCAAATCCTCCCAATCCATATTTCAACGGTTAGACTGTCCAAAGATAGTGTGGGCCCATAACCTGTTAGAATATGATGGATGTGCTCGTTTAACCATAGACAATATTACTATTGTCACCCAAGCATAGGCCGAAGCCATCCTCGAGTACCTTAACCTTGACAGATAATCATTTCGGAAGCAAACCCTAGGTTAGATAGCTAAACAAAGGGTGGCGCACTTTTCTCCAAGGATAGTGCTCCAAGCAAGAGTAACAAGAACTGATCAGAGAGTCCAAACCATAACCAGGAGATAGGCCAAGCCAAAACCGAAATCTGATAGTTGCAACATCTGCAACAACAACTCTCCTCCAGACTTGCGCACAAACTGGCCAACTGCAGTGCGTACAAGCGTTGCTTCTGCAGTCTTAGAATACTGGCCAAAATGAGGACTGGCCTCCTGTATTTATACTAATTCCGGCAGACTGCCTGGGTCGACTTCTCATTTTGGGTACTAATTCTTTAGTATATAATATTTCCTTTAGTCGACTTCTACTCCCGGAGGCTAATAACCTAATATAGGTCATTCTCTTGAGCCGACTTGTCTTCTAGGGTTATTAACCAACTAATTACGGTTTCTTATTTCTTCCCGAAATAATCTATTCTCGTCAGGTTTACACGTGGAGGTAAATACCTCTCGCAGCTACCATAATATCAACACTAGGAACAATCTCTCTGGCTCCCTTTCTCCAGGAAACCTTGTGGTTTCCTTGCCCCTGAGCCCAAAGTTCCCAGCAACAGTGGTGTCATGTGAGAGTTTCCAAAATGATCTGTTCTCCCAATTTTCCTCCTCCTCCTTTACCTCTTGCAGAAATTTCCAATCCAAAATGACACCTCTCCAAGTCCCCTCCTCTCTTCCTTATCCTCCCTTTTCATTCAATTCCCCAACTACATTATCCCCGTCATTAATTCCCCAACAACCTTATCTCTTCATTAATTACTTCACCTACCTTTTAATAATAAAATAATAAAAGACTCATTTAATATATTTTAATAATTAATTAAATTTAAATTAAAAACTATGATAAACAATTAATCAAATTGGGTTGTTACATACACCCACCCTTCAAGAAACTTCGTCTCTAACTTACAATACAAGGGTAACGACACATGATTCATACATCCATATCAAATAAATAACATCATCAATTTAAAACACTTATACATACTAGTGTACATGTGCAAGGCATGCATGTGTAGTTAGCACATACAAGACTCACACATGTACTGATGAAAATAATTATCACATTTAAAGTAATTATTGTATGTGTCCAATTCAATCAACAAGACCATTCATTTCATAACACATAGCAAACTATTTAAAATGTTCATGAAATCCCTCAATACAATAATTTAGCACAAACAACATTCACTTAGATAACTGCATTTCAATTAAGTAAATACACACACACACACACACATTTTTTTTTCTTCAAAAAAATGATATCAATAAATTCTTCTATAAGGCAAAACCCAACACACTCTCAATTACTTTTAGTCTTCTTTCCTCCTTAGCCTACTACCATCTTCCATTCTTATCCTTCCTCTGCTGGACTATCTTGGAGTGTCGACTATATTGACCTAACTTCAGATTGAACCTGTAAGTGGAAGTGTCAACTCTCTTGACCAAGCTTTCCCAACAGGGAATTGACATTCATCATTACACGTCTATGGGAGCGTGATCTAACACCGTGCTCTCATGACTCCAAGTTTCAAAGGATACATAGTGGGAAATGCCTCCACCCCTCCTAATAGAACTAGGGTCAACACCTTATCATGGACCATTCAGTGGCACTGTGTTGCTGAGAATTTTATCATCATATATTCAGTTTTAGGCAGTCTCACCACTTGGAAAACCTGCACTTGTCCACAGATCATAGTAATGCATTTGAACCAATATAATTTCACATACAAGACTCATACCATACTGTTTCTTGGTCGATGTTCACAACATCACCCTTTTATCATCATTATTCTTTGGCTATTTCATAGCCTATTGACCTTTAGATTAGTCCATAACACAAACTCATACATATCCATGCATTATCATCATGTAAATGCATTTAATCATAATCTCAATTTGGTATCCACGTACAAACAACTTTAAATGTTAAAATTTTCAAGTTAGAAATAAATTCCATAATATTCAACATAATTCAAATAACGTTAAACATTCATAGAATTGACATTCACATAGGTTCATATGTCTTAAAAGTTCAAGTGTATCATTAATGGTTTCACAACGAATAGAAAATAAAGATGATCATGCCTTAAGTAATTCTAGTTGTCCAAGTCAAAAGGTGGCATTACATACACCCAACCTTCGGGAAAACATATTCTCGAGGTGGTCAAAAAGTGAGGGATGATCTCTTTGTAAGGTCTCTGCATCCTCCCAAGTAACAGATCCTGGGCTATACTTGTTCCACTCGACCTTAACTTGGTCTACCAGATGGTTCTTGAGTTGTCGAACCCTACGGTCCAATATACGTAACGGTTCGACGATGAGGGTTCTCGCGTCTAATACCCGCAATTCCTTCCAATTTAGTTTATGAGATTCGTTAGCAACATAATGACATAGAATATATACATGAAAAACATTATTAGTTTTATGCAAGTGGGGTGGCAGTATGAGACGATAGGCAACGGGTCTAATTTTCTCTTGGATTTTGAACGGTCCTATAAATTGAGGCGACAACTTTTTCCCCTTCCTGAAACAAATGGTACTCTTATTAGGCCTGATACGAATGAAAACTTGATCTCCTGCTGTATAACTTTGGTCAGTCCTATGTGCATCAGCATAACTTTTCTGTCTATCATGTGATTATTTTAGATGCTACCTAATCTGAATCACCTGTTCCTCCATCTCTTGAATCAATTCTGTTATAAATGTCACTCGGTCTTCTAACCTTTCCCAACTCAGTGGTGTTCTGCATGGCCTTCCATACAGAGATTCATAGGGTGGCATTCCAATGGAGCTATGAAACTGTTATTGTAGGCAAACTCTACCAAAGGTAGGTACTTCTCCCAATGGGTTTGATTATCCATAACATACATCCTAAGCATGCTTTCCATAACCTGATTTACTTTCAGTTTGCCCATTTGTTTTGGGATGATATGGTGTGCCTAAGTTCAACTGAGTTCCCAACACTGACTGCAAACTTGTCCAAAACCTAGATGTGAATCGGGAGTCCCTATCTGAAATGATTTTCTTGGGTAACTCGTGCAAACGGATGACCTCACTTATAAACACGCGTGCCACATCAGTGACATCATAAGTGTCTCTAACTGGAATAAAATGAGCACTCTTGGTCAACGTATCAACTATCACAAGAATGACATTGTGTCTATGTGATGTGAGCGACAATCCCACAACAAAATCCATAAAAGTGACTTCCCACTTGGACATAGGAACATCATGCGGTTGTAGGAGACCTACCGAGTGGTGGTGGTGGTCAGCGTTTACTTGTTGACACTCTAGGCACTTGGTGACAAAATGGACTACATCACGCTTCATGCCTACCCAAAAGAAAAGCTTCTTCCTGTCTGCGTACATTTTCTCACACCTAGATGTGCACAACAAAGTGTTCTGTGGACTTCCTTGAGTATGATGTTTCGAATATCCCCACCTTCGGGGATATACATCCTTCCCTGATATCTTAACAATCCATCTACTTCCAGGCTATATCCTTCATACTTTTGATCTACTTGCCTCCCACTCTGGAGGGTTGAAGTAACCTTTAAATACCAAGTATCTCCAAAAAGTTGCCCCAATACACGCTCCCTCAGATTAACTTTTAAGGGTACCAAGGAGAAGACACGTGGTCTCCTGCTCAAGGCATCCATGACCATATTCTCCTTTTCTTTAATGTACAAAATTCCAAAATCGTACTCACTCATAAACTCACTCCATCGCCTCAGCTTGGCGTTGAGATCCCTTTGAGTGAAGAGATGTTTTAAGCTTTCATGGTTAGTTTTGAGCTCAAAGCTTCGCCCCACTAGATAATGCCTCCAAAGCTTTAGAGCTAGCATTACAATTGCCAACTCTAAGTCATGAGTAGCATAAAGCTCCTCATGTTGCTTCAATTTTCTTAATGCATACACTATCACTCCCCCATCCTGCATGAGCATGGCCCCCAATCCTTGCTTCGAGGCATTTGTGCAGACTATGAAGTCTTTTTCCATATCCGATGCTCGTAGAATTGGTGCACTAGTTAGTAACCTCTTAAGTTCGATGAATGCAATCTTGCATTCTTCTATCCATTCATACCTGACCCCCTTGCGTTGCAAGGTGGTGATGGGTTTCGCTATTTTAGAGAACCCTTCCACAAACCTCTGATAATAACTTCTAGCCCCATGAAACTTCTTACCTCATGAGCTTTTTTCGGCATTGGCCATTCCATAATGGCCTTTCCCTTTTCTGGGTCTACAGAGATTCCTTCACTGGAAATGATATGACCTAAATAGTGAATTTCTTTATGGAAGAAAGAACACTTCGACAACTTGCCATATAATTTGGTCTCTCTAAGGCTCAACAACACCACTCACAAGCGTTCCTCATGTTTTCTTTTGTTCTTGGAATAGATGAGGATATCATCCAGAAAGACCTGTACAAAGCGGTCTAAGTACTTACAGAATACACCATTCACGAGGCTCATGAATACTGCTGGCGCATTGGTCAAACCAAAAGGTACTACAACGAACTCGTAATGCCCAAACCGAGTTCGAAAGACAGTTTTAGGAATACCGCCTTCCTTCATCCTTAATTGGTGATACCATGATCGTAGATCAATTTTTGAGAAAACTCCTGCTCCTTTCATCTGATCAAAGAGGTCATTTATCTGTGGCATTGGGTACTTATTTTTTACTGTAGCACAATTCATGTCCCTGTAATCTATACACAGTGGTAAATAACCATCCTTCTTCTTCACAAAAATTGTTGGTGCACCCCAAGGTGAGACACTAGGCCTTATTAGCCTTAAGTCAAGTAGTTCCTTCAATTGCACTTGCAACTCACAAAATTTTGGCGTTGTCATTCTATACGGAGTCTTGGAAATTGGCTCTGCACCAGGTTTTAGCTCGATGGTAAAATCAAGCTCCCTCTCGGGAGGTAACCTTGGCAACTCTTTGGGAAAAACATTCTCAACCTTCGACAATACTCGACACTGATCCAAGGAGGGTCCTTTCCCTTCATTCACTGCTTCCACTACAGACAATCGACAACCTTGCCTCATGCAGCGTTTAACTTTCATGGTCGAGATAAAGCGTAGGGACACTTTCCTCTGTACACCGTGGATCTCTAATGATCTTCATTCATCGTTAACTCAAAGCACACTTTTCGTGAAACAATCTATCAGAGTTCGATGTGCTTCTAACGAGTCCATCCCAATGATTAGGTCATACGTCCCTAGAGCAGTGACGTACACCTTCAACCTAGTAGTACACACTCCTAGGTCTACTAGACAATTATCGAGGCTAGGTCCTACCAATTGTTTTTCCTCTGAAGCCATCTCGACTTGTTTAAAGTCACCGCGCTCGTAGGCTGCCAACCCACACTTTTCTAACGCACAAAGTTGAAATGAAATTATCTGTAGCACCAAAATCAAATAAAATCTTAACATTGACATGATTTAGCGTATATGTTGACTCCACGACGGTGGATTGATGCTCTGCCTAACGATAATTGACCACTGCATAAATCTGGTTGTTACTACTAACTCTTCCCATCAAGGCCTCTCCTTCTCTATGCATAAAGCCTGCTTGTAACTCTGGACAAATACGCTGGTAATGAGGTCCTCACAGCACCAACAAGTAACCCGGGGTGAAACCTGCACACTACCCTGTGACGGTCTTTGAAATAAATTCCTTCCCTTGGAACCCTTGCCCCTACTTGCTGCTTCCAAAGAACTTTGTGGACCTGCCTGCGTCGTTGGCGATGAGTGGGATGTTGCACTCGCTTCCATTCAAACACTTGATGTAACTACTCTAGGAGCGAATCTATTGCCATAAGGAGGTGGCCTAGAGATTCCTCCTCTGGAAAAGGTCCTAGGGGCCTTCCCCACAAATCTTGGATGTTGTGGAATGGTTGATTTTATACCTCCGTTTAAGCTCATATGCTCTTCTGCGTAACATACATTTTCAAATGCTTCAACTACTAACGATGGTTTCCACATCCGTACCATGGCCCTTAGCTTAGGGTTTAACCCATACACAAAATGTTCTGCTAGTTGTTGATCGGTATCCATGTACGAGACATATTTTACTAACTCCATGAACCTGATCTCGTATTATTCCACGGTCATGTTTCCCTGAACTAGAGCATGGAATGCTCCTACTTGTTGTTCCTAGTAGTAAGCATGCAAATATTTCCTCCAAAACCTTTCCTCAAAAAGCTCCCAAGAGACGGTGTCTGAGGTAAGGTGCAACTGCCTCTCCAGATTAGCCAACCAGTTCAAGGCACTATCCCTCAATTGAAAGATTGTTATCTTCACCTTTTAATGTGGAAGCATAGTCTCTTAAGGAGAAACTGTTTATGATTAAAACTGCGTGAGACATTCTCTAGGACACAAACCTGAGAGAGGGCCCCTGAGAGGGCTGTGTGGTTCCTATATGAGACAGAGCTGGAACGTAAAGATGGCCTACTCCTTACAGAGAGTTGAGAAGAACTCTAGATGATTCCCCTGTGTAATGCAGTGAGAAAGGAGATCTGTTGATTTAGACGTGCCTGTGGTTGAGCACAAGGTGAACGTGTGAATTCCCATAGAGCTGGGTGCATCGTCATGAGACAGAGATGAAGATGATGTATTAGCCTACTATGAGCAGAGAGTTGAGATGACGAACTCCAGATGACTCTGATATGTAATGCAGTGGGAAATAAGATTTGTTGAGTGGACATGCCTGGGGATGAGCATAGGTGAACATGATCCTAGTGGTTGAGCACTAGTGAGTGGTTCTCCTGTGAGACGTAGTGAGATAGAGATATGGACATCCCCATGGATATGCCCCTAGTGGCTGAGAACTAGTGCGTGTATGAGATCCCTTGCTATATTGTTCAAGAGTTAGACCTGCCTGAAACCCTAATTGTAATGTAAATGGTACAGGTCGACCCCACATTAATGTAATTGATAATTAATGTAAAAGATAATTAATTTGGTTATTATTAATTATATTGTGAGTTAGAGAGGTCGACCCTGTTGTGCCAATAGACACTTATGTTGACAGGTCAAGTCTAATATAAGTAAAGGAAGATTCCCCATTGAGGAATCATATCTTTTGTGTGAGTTTGGAAATTTCAGCAAGTACATTTTCTTGGGAAAAGTGTGCACCTCTCTTGGACGCTAGTCTTCTAGGGTTTGCAAGCACCCTCCCGTGTGCTAGTTTTTTTTGGTGGTGAAGGTCTTTCTCTTGAAGAATATAGCAAAGGATTTGGCTAGGTTTTCTTTCCTTGTTGAGAAGGGTTTCCCAGGATATTTCTTCTGTTCTTGTGCATGGTGTTTCTTCTTGTGATCTTGGTTGCTGCATAATAATTGTTTATGGTTTAAGTTAAATGCTAAAAAGGAATGAACTTCATGCTTAAACCTTACTTATTGAAAAATCAACAGAAACATTGTGTCATTCCTTCCAACCATGCCTCCGCACGTTCACTTCCACGACCCCCCGCAAATTTTGGGAGTTTGATCTTCTGTAGTTCTCTGGTGATGTCCCCAGGTGGAGGCCCTTCCTTTAAGTTCCTCGGTGGTTTAGGGTTATCCACGCCAGATGGTGGGGATTCGACTTCGACATCTGTTGATTGGCGTCCCATTAATGCCTCATTAATAGTCTTTAAAGAGCGCAAAATGAATGATAATTCAGGCGATGGTGGTGGCAACGCCGGTGTTGGCGGCGTTATCTCCCATTTTTAGGGATAACTAGGAGATCATGTCTCGAGGCCCACAGGTCCTAGACATGGAGTATTGAGAGTAGGATTGAATTTAGCATGGCCCTGAAGGGCCCACCTTTTCTTTCTTTCAGCATCTTTATCTTGTTAGCAACAACAACATTCACCACCATCGGCTTGGTCCTGTGTTAGAGATGGCTTTTGATCCATGAGGTGATTAGTCCAGGTATCATGGTATGTGTCACTTTGATCATAAAAAAAACCTTGAATATATGCATCTGATTCCTTTTATTTCTAACGACTGCACGGATCTTACACTTGCCCAATTGACCATGTCTGGGGGGATTGACAGAGTGCCCTAGTAAGCATGTGTCTGTAGGTTTTGGTTTGCCACTAGAGGGATTTCTGAAAAGCCATCGTCCGCTTCCTTCACAACATCACCTTTTCATCTTGTTTCTCATTCACCTATTCCATTCCACTTGTCTAGGCACTGGGTTGACCTATTTTTCAGGATTGCATATTATATAGTGGGAAGAAAGGGCTAAAGGCCCAGAAGGTAAAAGCAAGCTGGTAAAAGATGAAAGCCTAAGAGTAAAATGTAATGATCCCAAGCCATTATGCAAGGATCATCACTGTTTTGGTGTCTTTTTAAAAAAAATTCTGAGTCAGGTATTTCGTCAAACACTTTGTTGATCTACCTTTTAGATGTGTTTATATGTGTGTATGCAACAAATAACAGAAAGAGATAACCATGGAACATACCTCAACCATATGCAATAAGATAGACAAGCCAAAACATCTCAATTCTTCTTTATTCATAAAATAGAGAAACCTGTTACAATGAAGATGCCAATCTGGAATGCTCAACAGATGGCCAAGAAGATAGACAATAGATAAGAGCTGCTACAAAATGATCCCGCTAATACAAAAGGTGCCTCCAAAGGCTGAATGAGAAATGAAGATCAAAACAAGCAGATCTGAATGCCAAACTCTCCAGCTGAAGAATGCCACGCTCCAATAGAAGGCTGAAACCCTCAATAACTCGGCCCTGCTGCCA
>ML799618.1:232135-260476 GCA_009831015.1 Picea engelmannii
TGCAACTGAGTAGATATGGAACTAGAATGGTGTGGGAGAGTATTGCATCTCCGAGACCAAGCTTGGGACAAGATAGGTGGAATCTTTCACCACCGAATCGTCCTCTAGGGTTTGTTATGTCAAAACTCTCAAAACCCCCAATACTGGACTCACTAGCTAGAAGCCAGAAATCAAAATAAGATCATACATGAATGAATGAGAAGAGACCCTTGCTTCCTTTATACTTTTTGGCTCACCTTGTCCCTCCAAAGTGACTTTCATTTTATTAATATTTAATTAATTAATTAACCTTTTTACCTTTGAAAAACTCCTTATCTCTCCTTGTGGCTTCCCTGGCCACTGAAAGTCACTTCTAGCCATTCCATCCTGTAGTGTTGCTCCTCCCGATTCCAATGAGCTATTACACTGAGAGGTTCCTCCAAGTAATGTGCCCAAAATGCCCTCTTCAGTGATTGTAATTAACTTATAGCTCAAAATAGTCAAAATCATGGAAATCGTCGGAATGGAATGAAACCAAATCCAACCTGTGCGGAATGGCTCATGATGAGGGAATATGATGATAAATGCCAACTAGACCCAACAATGCCTCTCAAATACCCCTGTATTCGCTATAACATCCATCTGGCTACTCTGGTCATCATAAGTCTCTGCCTTGTGATGATGTCCCAAAGTGGGGACATTACATAAAACCTCGAGATGCTTCGCCCAGGGATCCCCAAGAAAACAATAAAAGGCTTCTTAGCAAAAAACAAGAGGGACCCGTAAACATAATAAAACAAGACCTAGTCAGAGGATAGGGGGTCTCATCACTAGCTAGCCTATTAGGTCCATGGGTACCTAACATTATGACATTACCACCAGCTGGTTACCATGCCAGGGTAGTGACTCTTGGTCTCATCACGAGCCAACCTTATCATTTCTGTGAAAGTACTTGTGGGTAACACTGTCACCACTGGTCACCACGCCAGGGCAGTGTCTCATGATTAACCTTTTGAAGAAAAAACAATAAAAAGAATAAGAATAAAAGGCATGAATGGGTTTGGAAAAAATTGCATCTAGGACAGGTACAACTCACCTTCTACAAAGGCATCCACAGGTAAAGTTTTCTGCATCCTCTGCCCTCATTGCACCCACTTGCTTGGACATCCCTTGACCACATCATCAACTTACATGGCTTGGATGAGGTCTCTTCCGGGGACTTCCCTTTTCCAGTGGACACTAGCCCAATAGGGTGCCTTGTGGTGCCTTGTCTTTTTCTCTAAACTTGTATTGTAGGCTTGTGTAACGTCTTTGAGTTGTTACCTAATGTATTAAGGACTTTGTGCACATGTTTAAAAATATTGATGATGAGATGTGATTGACATTGCTATGATCCCTATGACTGATGAGCCCATGGAGGGCGTAGCTATCGATGTGCAAGACCATGCTCGACGGAAAGGTACCATTTTGGACCGGTACACTTCGGGAGATGATCAGTTCGGACCTCCATGGGGCTGAAGAGCCCACCAGGTGGATGCTGAGACCCCATCAGGGGCCAGAGACATGACAAAGATGGATCAATGGCTTTGCATCGAAGAAGAAGAGGATGTTCCACCAGAGGCAGCTTGGTAGAGCTTGACCTAGGGGGATTGACCCTTTTTGAGTGGAACGTTGGCCTTGGAAGGCCTGGGACGTCACTCATGATGACCATGACATCATCAAGCCTATTAGACGTCTTGGGCGGTAGACTGAGCAGTATTGGCACGTGTGGCATGATGGAGTAGTCCAAGGAGGGCTAATGTTTTACTCCAGGATGCTCCATTTTCCCTAAAAGGAGCTGACGTCTTCTTTGGAGGGGCTTGATGTCTCTTTTCAGCTTTATTAGGGTTTTGATTTAACATTTTAATGTAGAAAACAATATGATTTAGTATTTTGGCCTTGTCGGCCTTTTACATGACCTAAAATGTAAATTTAGGTCATGATACTGTATAAATGGAGGATTTTTTAATCACAACTCACTCACTCCTTAAGGAGGTTTGAAATTTGCGCTAGACTTGGGTTACTTGGCTGATTTAGTGAAGTGCAATTGTTGAAGGAAGATTTTGTTGGCATGTTTTGGCATTTCTCTTGATGGAAGGTGTTACAACTAGGGTTTGCAATGCTTTTTCTTGGTGATATGTAATTATTTTTCTGCGAAACTTCTTGATTGAATGGTTGCATTATTTATCTCTTTCATATATTTATAAATTTGTTGAACAAAACCCTAGGTGACAATCACACAAGTAGGTCCTTGTCTCATGTCCCCATTGAGGAAATTTCCAGCCATTGATTGAAGGAGGAGATAGCCTAGCCGTAGCTTTCATAAGTTGAGAAGAAAGAGATGACTTAAAGCCTAGGTTTTCTACACTTTGGGTTGATTTTTCTGGGGTTTGCTGGTAGAGTCTTGTTGTAGCAACACTTTGCTTCATCAAACTTTCTTGTCTTGGTTTTATGCTTCATCTTCAACTAGCCGTGATTGCCATTGAGTTAAGGAAGGAGGAGAGAGCACCAAGGCCTAGTTCTCCTACACCAAGGTGAGCCTCTCTCCCCTAGGGTTTTGACTTTGAGGCCTTGCCTTAGCAACACCTCAAAGCTTCTCCCTCTAGTCCTTAGTCGTTTTTACCTTTGCCTTGTTTAGCTCTTGCGTCCTTCACTATTTGACTATGTTATCCCCGATTTCTAGGGAAGGCCCACAGGTCTTAGACATGGAGTACCGAGAGCAGGATTGACCTGAGCATGGCCCTGAAGGGCCCATCTTTCTTCTCTTTCATCAGACTTGTCTTGTCAGCAACAACAACAACATCCATCACCTCTGGCTTGGACTTGTATCAGAGAAGACTCTTGGTCCATGAGGTAAATGGTCCAGGTATCATGGTATGTGTCATTTTTTATCATTATAACCTTTAGATATATGCATCTTACTCTTGTTTTTAACAACTGCTTGGATCTTACATTGACCTGCTTGACCATGGTTGGGGGGATTGACAGGGTGCCTTAGCAAGCTTGTACCCATAGGTTTTGATTTGCCACCAGGGGATTTCTGAAGAGCCATCGTCCGCTCCCGCCATGTCATCACTTTTACATCTTATTTCCCACTCATCTGCCCCATTCCTCTAGTCTGGGCTTTAGGATGATCTATTTGTGGGGTTACACCTTATCTCGTGGGAAGAAGGGGCTAAAGGCCCATAAGGTAAAAGAAGCTGGTAAAAGATAAAAGCCTAAAAAATGAAACCTAGAGATGCCTCGCCCGGGGATTCCCGAGAAGGCAATAAAAAGCCTCTCAACAAGAAAGAAGAGGGACCCGAAGAAAAACAAAACAAGACCTAGCCAAGAGGATGTGAGGTCTCATCACGAGCCAGCCCATTATGTTCATGGGTACCTAGCAGTATGACATTGCCATTCTCTGGTTACCACGCCAGAGCAGTGACCTTTGGTTACATGGCCAAAAGAAAGGGGGTCTCATCACGAGCCAGCCTTATCATCTCTGTGAAAGTACTTGTGGGTAACACTGTCAGCTCTGGTCACCACGCCAAGGTAGTGTCCTCAAGTTAGATCTTGAAATAAAATAAACAAGAAAAAACAATAAAGAAAAGAAAGAATAAAGACTATAAAGGGCTTGGAAAGAATTGCATGCATGACAGGTACAGCTCGCCTTCTACAAAGGTACCCACAGGTAATATCGTACACCCCTGTCTTTCACTCTACCCGTATGCCTGGACATCCCTTGACCACATCACCTCGTTTTACATGGCTTGGATGATACCCTCTGAAAACTTTCATTTTCTTATGGATGCTGGCCCAATAGGGCATTTTGTATTTTTCTTTGGCTCTGTATAGTAGGTCATTGTAATGTCTTTGAGCTATTGAATCATATATCAGGGGTTTTATGCATATATTTGATAAAATTAATGATGTATTTAGATTGGGATGGAAGTGTCTCTGAAAGGAAGAGCACTTCAGGATGTTGTTTCAGTTTGGGATCAGCCATGATCTCATGGCAGAGTAGGAATACATTGCTACGTGTTCTGCTGGCTGCGAAGCTATATGGCTTTGTAAGTTATTGATTGGTCTATTTGACCTAGAGATGGAAGCAACCATGATCCTATGTGACAACCAGAGCTGCATAAAGATGATAGAGAATCCTGTATTCCATGACAAGTCGAAGCACATAGAGATCCGATATCATTACATCCGTGATATGGTGCAGAGAGGAGCCATAAAACTTCAGTACGTTAGCACATATGAACATGTTGTTGATGTGTTGACCAAGCCTCTATCTCGTGTAAAGTTTGAGCACTTTCGAGATAAGCTTGGTATAGTCCGAAAGGACCTTTCTCGAAAGGGGGAGTAGTGTTGTGATGAGATATATCTAGTACTGTGCTTCCAGCTTAACCACTGTGACGTAAAGCCAGCCTAGTTGTTGTGATGAGATATATCTAGTATTGTGCTTCCAACTTAACCGCTGTGACATAAAGCCAGTCTAGTTGTTGTGTTGAGATGTGCCTAGTACTGTGCTTCCAGCGTAACTGCTGTGACGTAAAGCCAGTCTAGTTGTTGTGTTGAGATGTGCCTAGTACTGTGCTTCCAGCTTAACTGCTGTGACGTAAAGCCAGTCTAGTACCTTGCTTCCAGCTTTATAGCTGTGACAAAAAGCAAGATGAGTATTATGCTTCCAGCCTTATAGCTGTGACGAAAAGCAAGATGAGTACTGTGCTTCCAACTTCATTGCTGTGACGAAAAACAAAACAAGTATTGTGCTTCCAGCGTGATAAATGTGACGTAAAGCCAATCCAGTATTATGCTTCCAACTTGATTGCTGTGACGAAAAGCAAGATGAGTACTGTGCTTCCAATTTGATAGATGTGAAGTAAAGCCAGTCTAGTATTGTGATGATGAGCCAGCCTCATGCTGTGATGATGATGTGTTAGTTTTATACTAATCCATATTGATGCAGATGATGATTTCATTCCTTTGAGAATGACGATGCTGTCGATGAGAAAAACTTTCGATGATTTATAGATATGCCAGTCAGTGTTCCAAGATGACATTGATGACGCTGACCTCTCACCCACCTGATGTTGTTGATGATGCTGTCATTTCTCTCGCCTGATGCTGTTGAAGAATACCCTTCTTGTTAAGGGCGAGTGTTGAAACAATGTAACTGCAAAGTGTATTCTAATTATTATTGTGGAATTATTTATTAGATCAATCCCCATTACGGATTGATCATGCATCTATTGTAAAAGACCAAATCCCCTTTTGCGGATTGGTCAAAACATAATTGTAATAGGCAGAATAAGAAGTCGGCCAAAGAATATATTAAAGAGGCCCCAGAATATATTAAAGGTGGTTATAACCACCCAGATTGAGAAGTCGATCCTGCTAGTGAAGAGACACTTTGTGCCAGAATTGTATAAATAAGGAGGCTAACACCTCACTTAGACACACACTCACTTGTTCATTGAGGAGCAAGTTTCGGAGCTGCAGTTGGAGAGAGAGAGAGAGAGAGGGAGAGAGGCGCATTCTTGGGAGAGGACTTTCTATATTTGTTTGAGTTATCTCCTGGCATTGTATTGACTATCTATAATAAGGAAGTTTTGTTGGATTTTCTTCTCCATGAGGGTTTCCTAGGATAAATGATGTGTCTCTTGTGATTGTGTATTTCTCAGTGATCTTATCTTATGCTATTGTTGTCTATTTAAATGCAAAGAACTCTAATAATAGCTTAAACCTTAACAAGATCATGGCTGACCTCAAACTGAAACAACATCCTGAAGTTCTCTTTCTATCAGAAACACTTCCAGCTCAATCTGAATCGGTGTAACCACTCAGTCTGAAGTCATGATCTCTAGTATAATAGAGACCAAAATTCAACGTACCCTTAAGGTATCTCATCATATGTTTTGTAGCAACAATGTGAATACGTCTGGGTTCTATTGGATACTGACTCAAGGAAAAACATACATCTAGCCTTGTATTCGTCAGATACATCATTGAACCAATAATCTGTCCAGACAGAGTAACATCAACCAATTCTGACGAGGTATCTACCAGGAGCTTCAACTTCGTTTCCATGGGTGTGTACATGGATTTGCATTTCAACATGTCAACCCTTTTCAATTTTAATTGCATACTTCCCTTGGTTAAGAAAGATCTTCTCTGTGCTCTGCCAAACTTCAAGACCTAAGAGATAATGCATTTTATGTCTTCCATCAAACTCTGTGGCGAGCTTTTTCTGCAATCCATGATCTTGTCAAGGATACATCATCTACATATAATAGTACCATCACTGACTCATCATTCATAACCTTGAGATAAAGGTTAGAATCAACTTTACTCTTGGTAAAGCCCCAAGCTCGTCAGGAAACTGTCAATTCTTCCATACCAAGCTCTACGAGCTTGCTTCAATACGTACAGAGCTTCCTTCAACCTGCAGACCTGAGTCTCTCTATCTTCAATCTTAAAACCAAATTTTCACGTTACATTGTATCAATCTGGTACACTTGCTCAGCTGCAACTCAATCTGCAGAATCATGTGCTAGCTCTATGTGTTCTCTGCAAGGGACTATCTGTCTCACTGCCCGAGAGTATGTCCTCTCCTCTTTCTGCAACTGTTCTTTCTGGAACTGAGACTCTGCACCTGCAGCTGCTTTGAAGCTTGAGAATGACTGCTTCATTCTCACTGTGGCTACTGAAATCTATGAGTAACTCTTTTACTTCATCATGACAACTATCTTCATCTGAAACTAAGAGTGGCTCAATAACTGACACTGAATGTAGCTCTTCTTCTTTCATGGAGGTGACTATCTTTTATTGTAGTCATGTCTCCATGACCCAACTAATGTAATGCACCAACTGCCACTCAATTTTAAATATGGGAATTGCTCCCCTTGCATTTCATACTATATATGAATCGTGGTTGTTCTGGTTATCTTCATGAATACTGGAATTATTTCTTGAATTGCTGGAGCAAGTGTCTCGTCATAGTCTTCTCCCTCTTGTTGGGAGAATTCTTTGGACACACATCAGGCTTTGTATATTTGCAACATGCTTGATCTGTATAGATCAATCTTGGAAGTCAATATTGACTTCTCTTCTAGTCTCACAGAAGAATCCATATCCTAGTCTTTCTAATTGGATTCCTTCTTTGTCACTGAAAGAAGGGAATCTTCCAGGAGATTTCATATCTCCTAGGAGTCTCTGAAGTTACGATCTAGTCTTCTCATGGCATCTATTTCTCAGTCCTAGAAGTTGTCTCTTCATCTGATCATTTCTGAGATCATGCTTACTCTCGATTTCTTCCGAGTCTACAAGGACTTCATCATCTCTTACAGGGTATACTTGGTGTTGAATACCAAGTCTAAATATGCAAGACAGAGTCAGGCTTCAAGCGAGTCCTGCTTCCCATCAAGGTGGCTTCATTAACCTTTGAACAATTCTGCTATGAGTTCTTGTTCTAATGTTCGGTCATCTTTGGAGCTTTCTGCTCCTTACAATCAATCTTCATATGCGATACTCTGAATCTCAAAAGATAGCTTCTTCTTCATCTTCTTTGGTACATGAATGTATATGGTCATGTACATAGTCTGCTTCATATCTCATCTAATATGTTGACTTTTGCAACCTTCACTATAGCTTCCTCAGGGTTATCACCTGTGACCTGAAACAAGGTCAACAAAAAAACAAGCAAGAATAATATCCTTTTGATAATGGTAGATAAAACAATAGCATGAATAATCATCATAGTAGCTCCTTTAGAGCTATCACTTGTGGCATGTCTGAAGCAAAGATCAAAAGTAATAAATACAATACGAAATGAGGTCAATACTCTTATAGTGTTGTGATCAAACATTCCTCAATGGCAACCTGGAACTAACACAAGAGGTTTCTCCTAGAGGAGATGTTAGTTGTATCAGGAAAATGATTACATTAAGCATTTATTTCAATATGCTCACATGCTACCAAGTATAATACTTTTCAAGGACTGTTATCTCAACTATAGTGTTTACTTGTAAAGGGGTAGTCGTCAACTTGTCAACAAAAAAACAAGCAAGAATAATATCCTTTTGATAATGGTAGATAAAACAATAGCATGAATAATCATCATAGTAGCTCCTTTAGAGCTATCACTTGTGGCATGTCTGAAGCAAAGATCAAAAGTAATAAATACAATATGAAATGAGGTCAATACTCTTATAGTGTTGTGATCAAACATTCCTCAATGGCAACCTGGAACTAACACAAGAGGTTTCTCCTAGAGGAGATGTTAGTTGTATCAGGAAAATGATTACATTAAGCATTTATTTCAATATGCTCACATGCTACCAAGTATAATACTTTTCAAGGACTGTTATCTCAACTATAGTGTTTACTTGTAAAGGGGTAGTCGTCAACTTGTCATGTGCAACTTTGAATTTTATCAACTTAATTAACCAAACCTGGAACCTTGTCCTCAAGAATGAGTGTGTTGTTTTTCTCCCAAGTTTCCTTCACTCAAGATGACAAGTGTTTTCTTCAACCTGTCTTTTGTACTAGGACAATATGCTATCTTGACAGAGGGTTGGGTTAGAGAATAAACTCTATAATCTCAACTTTAATCCATCTAATACCTTGACTTTAATTTTGACCAAAGTTTAGTATGATGGTCATAGCTACAACATGCAACACTGATCAAAATAATGTCATAACAAATAGATGCATATCCAAATAATCAAACCTGGGTTGCATTATTGCTCTGAATGTGTTGGATCTTGAGATCCTTCTGGGTCTATGGTTAAGAGATCCCTTCACCTGCAAATACCCTTTAAAGCTCAACAATTTAAACATATGTGAGTACATACCTCAAATAGTATTTGCAGGTAGTGGCACCATTTGATAGCAACGGTAATGATCACCAACTCTTAAAAACTTCAAGGGTGACTGCAACTGGTACTACGGTTGATACTTCAACTAAAACTGTAACTGCAATTGATACTGCAATTGATTCTGAGACTGCAACTGCAACTTAGGATTTTATGAGGAAACCTTAATTTTTCAAACCTCAAATTTTGAAATTCTGATCCAGGGGATAGATGCGCTGAGCTGAGGCGAGTAAGCTGGTGCAGTTAGATTTATGAAAATCCAAATTTTACCCTTTCAAACTTGATCAACATATTTCTGGACTGGTTTTCTGGTACTTTGTGAAAACTAGGGTTTCACTTTCCAGGAGATCTACCACTGAAGGTGCCAAAGATTTCCTTGGGCTAGGGTGCACTTTTCTAGATGACTTTGAAGTTGAAAACCTTCTTCAATAAAAGCTAATTTTCATGTACGACAACAATGACGTTTTTCTTTTTCTTGTGAAAGATGCTCTCTTCAACTTACCTCTGATACCATGTTAAGGTTTAAGCTATTATTAGGTTTCTTTTCAATTTACTAGATAACCATAGCATAGATAGGATCACTGAGAAATACACGATCACAAGAGACACATCATTTATCCTGGGAAACCCTCACGGGACGGAAAACCCAACAAAAATTTTCTTAATATAGATAGCCAATACAATGCCAAGAGAATAAACCAAACAATACAGAAAGTCCTCTCCCAAGTATGCACCTCTCTCTCTATTCCTTCTTCTCCAACTGCAGCTCCAAACTTGCGCTCTGATGAACAAGTGAGTGACTGAACAAATGAGGCGTTGGCCTCTCTTATTTATACAATCTTGGTGGTGTGAACTGAGGTGTCTTCTCATTTAGCCTATTACAATTAGGGTTTAACCAATCAACAAAAGGGGATTTTGTCATTTACAATACCCGACATGATCAATCCACAAAAGGGGATTTGTAGTATCCCTAGGGAGGTAATATTGGGTACCTCCTTAGGTACCCCATATTACCTCCCTAGGTATACTACATATTTAGGGAAATGACCGGTTCTACGTTGGGAGGGTCTGAGGGAGGGGTTATGTCAGTAATTTCAGGTGACTTAGACACAAGGGGAGTTTCAACATCCTCTTCCGAAATATCCTCCGAGATGGCCATAAAAAACTTTTGTTCCCTACACTTGTGGCCTGGAAAATATTTGTCCTCACAATTATAACAAAGGCCTTTGAGTTGTCGTTTAACCATTTCAGCCCTGGTCAATTTTTGGATCTTTGGTGGAACAGAGGGGGTAGTGAGATTTACTGGTTTAGTGTGAGGAATAAAGGAGGGTTTCCAGTTTTGAGAAGATACAACCTGTTGTGCTTCTTTAGCTCTTTTAGTAGCCTCCACCCAACTCTGAGGCCGAGCCATGAGGACATGGGCACGAATCTCATCCTTGAGGCCACTGATAAAACATTCTCAGAAAAAGACATCAGACATGCCCTCTGTCCGAAAAGTCAGACGCTCAAAAGCAACTATAAAGTCTTCTACTGTTTTAGATTGTTTCAACTTTGTCAAACAACCTAAATGGTTGGTGTCAGTGTCAAAGTGTTCATAAAGCTCTGCCACAAAGTGTGTCCAAGCAATATACCCTTGACGAGAAGTTTTTCTCCATTGCCACC
The DNA here is from genome assembly GCA_009831015.1 of Picea engelmannii. Lineage (NCBI taxonomy): Eukaryota > Viridiplantae > Streptophyta > Pinopsida > Pinales > Pinaceae > Picea > Picea engelmannii. Next base: position 242,677 of record ML799618.1, read on the forward strand.
ATTGCCAACATTCTTGATCTAGGTGGAGAACACCATACCGGAGTTTGGCCAAGTCATCTGCAATGCCTTATAAATAGAAATAATGTTCCATTTGGGTTACCCAACCAGTGGGATCCGAGCCGTAGGTCACGATGAAAGTGATGGTGCTGAAAATTATGGGAAGGAGAGGAAGTTTCAGTTTCGGTATGTGGAGGTGGGTTAGATAAAGGGTTATCTACAGGGATATGCAGCTTGGTGCAGAGCATTGAAACGACATATTCAAGTTGGGTAGTCATGTCTTGTTTGAGTTCCTCGATTGAGGCGACGATGGAGGACTGCATGTTTGTATTGAGGGTGGCAACATTGACATTGAGCTGTTTCACTTCTTGTTGGGTCTCTGTGAAATTAGATTGCAAGGTATTGAAGCGAGCTTCCAAGTCTTCGCTACGGGTATGGGCCATGATGATGAGGGAACCGAAACAAGAAGGGTGGGGTAAAAAATTTTGCTGAAAAATGATATGTATGAATGTGATAAGGGCAAAGAGATAAATCTAATGGGATAGGTCTCAAATAATTGTGCAAAAATTTCAAGATTTTTTTTTATCTTTATTTTTTTATACACCTGCGGAGTTATACTCCGGTCTGAAGAATACTGCAGTGATGAAATGGCCAAATGCTTAACCAGAAAGAAATGTGTAGTGATTTGGCAACCCGAACACAGTTGTGCGACAATGGATCTTGTCTGTTTTAATTTTTTGTTTCTATCACCAAGGGTTAGGTATTCAAGGGCTCTACAGATAAGGGTTTGCTCTGTGCTATAGCTCTGATATCTGATATACGTGCGGGGTCCAATAGTAGTACTCGGTCCAATATCTTAGGGCACCAACTAAGGAGGCTAGATCGTGCCCTTCGTCGTACTACCCGACTATCCAGGTACTAGAGAGTATCTTCCCGAGTGTTGTTCTCGGTGGCACTATAGCAGGCAGGCGATCGATCGGTTTATCTAAAGAGGGCTTTAGGAAATCTAGGTCAATCCGTACACAGGTGCTGTCTGATGTGCTACCACTCGAAGGGGTACCAACATGGGTTACAAGGGTGGCCAACAGATGTCCTTTTAAGTACCACTTGTATTTCCTGTGTGTGAATCCTTCAACCACAGGTTTATGCGCGTAACGATAGATCTTTGTGGCTTAAAGACGTCGGAATACGTCTCTACTTTAAAAAAAAAAATTAACCCACAATTTCTGCAAAGGAAAGTGCTCTGATACCACTTGTAATATTTCAAATATAAAAAGTATGCAGAACATAAATAAAATGCTAGAAATGGCAGATAAACAACAATATAACCAGAACAACACCACAATAACATTGAAATGATATCAAAATAACACCAGAAAGAGCACTTTGATTTTGAGAGCAATGTTCATGGGCCTCTTCGAGGGGGCAACCTCCAGTCGAGCAAAGCTCTATTACAATAATATCCAACCTAGGGTTTTCATACCCTCGACTCCTATTTATACTAAATATGTCTATCAAAAGAACCATCTAGAGGAAGATCCTTCTAGCAGCGGAAGCTTCTATTAGGTCTTCTTACATTCGACTTATTCTACTTTGTAAGGCCTTATTAATATTGACCTTTATTACATCCGAATATATTGTTCTACCTATGTGAGGGTTAGGTCCCTTACATGATTGATCTAACGAATAATACATCAATAATAATTAGAATACTCTTTACAACGGACATCTCTTGGGCTTTTGGTAAAAGAAAAAATCATCTTGGTGTTTTTTATACCAAAGGTTCATGCTCATTTCATCCATCTTGTGTAGTTGGTAGTTTCCCTTCATCAAATGATTGTATATGTTGACAACATCTTTCCTGCTCAAGAAAAACTCTTTTTCTCGAGCTGTGGTATTCATATCAACATGCTTTCTTATATGCATTTTACAAACTGAATCCACTGACACTTACAAAAAATAACAACTTTCTACATAAGAGACCATGTCTCTTGAAATCCTTGGCTTATGCATGGACCTAGCCTCACCTGAAGTATCATGTTGGCCATGACAAGGCCATCCATCCCCATCTTTATGGTCATACACATTATATGTCAAAATTGCTATGTTGGGGTTTTGAATCATAACCTTTACGATGAAGTGGCATTGACAACCCCTCTTCTTCACAAATGATGGCCTTTGTTTCTTTGTATGTTTTCCTCTCTTATCCTGTGGGCCATATGAGCAAGCATGACTGCATAACAATGTTTGAAACATCAATACATATAACAAATGAGAAAACACTTGTGTTACCAACATGTAAACAATGCATTTCTAATGTACTTACAACTCATATCGTAAGGAAGCACTAGCCCTTGATTTTGAGGGTTTGTTTTATTGGCGGACAAAAGTGCATGGAGCTTCTTGATTCATTTCCTCCCCTCTAATAAAGTCATGAACTCTTTTCGAAGGGATTTTCGCAACCCGATCTATGCTCATGTTTGTTCGATATATTTCAAAATTCAGACCAAATTAAATATTTACCAGAAAATGTTATCTTGTCTTTATGGTCTTGCACCTCAATGCCCATGATAGTCCTCCATTTTTTGCCTTGATTACTCATTTTGTATCAATTCCTACAAGTTATTCAAAACAATAATTTAACGTTAAAACAAATACCACAACAATGCACAACTCTTCTGATATAAATGCATTTTTAGAGGCAGAAGAAACTTCTATGCAGAGATTTCTTGCACAAAGAATAATTCAGAATCCTTGAGCATAATTGACAATAGCAGAATATAATGTGCCATGTAGAAAAATTGATCTTCTTATACCGATGAACCATTTGTATTAAATCTCCTTTCAAAGTGATATCATTGATGGCTTGGGAGTTTTGTATGGCAATTAAGGATACATGAAAATGATGTTGATATTCAGGAAAACAAATAAAATATTTTGGCATCAATGTTTATGGATTTGTTTGAGTTCTCTTCATGTGTTAGATTTGTTTTCATATGCCCAAATCCTCCTTTCTGTGATTTTATTAAAGAATACAGGCCTAACTGCAGGTGAAGAAGGAAATATTCTGATATGGAGCATGTTAGCTACAGGTGGGACAACATTTAAATTGTATGAGTCTTTTTCAAAGATACATGCATCTATCTGCGCAAACTTGCAAATTCTAAGAGTAGTCAGCGACTCGACATGGCCTATGGCAGCTATGGTTGTAAGTTTTAAGCAATGCTTATTACTGCTGTTACAGTGATAAACAGACTAAGTCGAGAAATGACTGCTCGATAAACATTGCATAACGTCTAATTTGACATTTCATTGAACATTACCCCCACATTTGGACACTAGCAAGAAGGCCAATCTCAAATAAATTGGAAACAAACAAAAAATATTTATCAATATTCGACTCATTTTGTCTGTACGGATGTCTTCATTCTATCAGAGTTTGCTTTGTAAGCGTTGGGTAATCTATTTCAATCTATGACCTGGAATATTTTTAATGGATGCTACGGCTTGGGTAGACATATGAATCAGCAAGAAGAGGTAGATAAGACAATTAAAAAAACAAGTGACAGACTGAGACAATGACACATGGACAACATCACCTGCTAATATCATTGCATTGCTTCAACCATAACTTTACCCGTTGGAGTTGTATGTTTTCAAGAACAAAGGTGCCTGCTGACAGACAATTCTGCCCTCAAGGGTTTATACCACAGGAAAATGTATTTTGTTTGTATTCAAAGTCTAAGGCCATGTGAATGTGAACAAGGGTTTAATATTGAATGTATGTGATCTGTAATTTCAAGCAGCGGGTGCCCCTGTATCCCCAATAACTTATCTAGAAAGGTATATTATATCATATATTGTTTGTGTTAATTAATAGCTTGAAAAACTTTTGTTTCTACTATACAAAAGGCTTGAAATTACAGATCTTAGTGCCCACTAATGTAATGAAATGCATAAACGAACGCCCTGCAATTACCTGCGCCATTTTCTGGCATATCTTTGTGCTTGCACTGTGCGGGCAATTAGCTAGTCAAGTCTTGCTGTACAACTGCAAACTCTATTTCCTTTTCTTTATAGATTATTATTATTTTGACTTACAAGGAGATGGGATTTTTCCCACAATACAATTGCAGGATCACTGTATTTCAGAATTTTTACTTTGCAGGTTTGAGATACACTTCTGCAGCGTTTGCTTCTGCAATATCAAATATCATTCCTGTTGTCATATTCTTGATGGCTACAACATGTGGGTATGGCACTCATGCTAATTATGTCTCAAATTTTGAACCCTCAATGCAATCTTCATATCAATAATGAGAGATCCCTGCCTTCTGATTTTGTATAAATCAAGTTTTTGATTGACTATTTTCGATAGATCTGTGTTGTGTAGTTCACATTTCCATTTTGGTAACATGGTTGTCAAAAAATATCTTTTGCAAATTTATATAAATCACAGTATTTTCTTCACTGCGACTAAGATTAAAGATTCGAAGTACTTCCTCTGCAATCCGTTTTTAATTGATGAACAAAACAAACAGAGTTGTATCTCTGGTTTTATTTATGTTATTTGCCATTATTGCCAGCTGATATATATGTTTTGTATATTGTGAGCAAATTTTGGGTAGATTCTATCCCCATCAGGGCGTTCAAGAACAATGAAGAAGCAGCGGGTGTCCCATATCCGAATAGGAGATCCATGAGGATAATGTCCACCCTTTGGAATGGGGAAGATTGGGCTACCGACGGAGGAAGGGTTAAAACAGATTGGAGTCAAGCTCCATTTGTTGCCTCTTATCAATCCTTTGAAGTCGATGCATGCAGCATGTCATAAATTTCGGAGTAAGCTATGGTGAGGCAATGTTGCTAACCTGAGCGTTGATCACCAGAGCCCGTTTTGATTACTTCCTCGGGTGGAATCGAACCTTGGTCCGTCGACACCAATGCAGATGTGAGCAGAGTGGAGACAGGGGCTTCTCGGGCACGAGGGAGAAGAGTTAGCTAGCGTAGAAGGGTGGCCATGCATTAATGCGGCTCACTAAACTACCACAGAGCCCGCAGAGTGAGGGGGCGCGAAATACAGGACAAATGGGAACTAGAACAAAGTGTGGTGGTCCGACTGACGTATATTGCCGGAGATTAGACATTCTCCGTTGGTCGGAATCCCAAAAGTAGAAGAGTAGCTTACTACCTATTTTTCTTACAAATGATTTGCATCGACCCCAAGTGGATGATGGATGGCATTGCTGTCAAAATTGGACAATGTCTCCTGTTATCATTGGTGTCAAAATTGGACAAGGTAACGGCTACATTGAAAAAAATCTATAATATCAAGAAAATATATTGTGTGAGGTTGGTTGGAGCGTCGGCGAAAGAGGAGTGCTTGAAAGAGACGAGACGATGTGATGTGATTGTGTACTTGGCTTGCCATGGGCACAGAGCAGAGTTTGAGCATTGATTAATGGCGTAGGCTAAGGTCCAAACGAAATGGACCTTTGCCGGCAGTCCTTTCACGGCGTCCGGACTCTCGTCGTCGATCACCTCCGCCCTCCGGCCGGCTACTCGTCCATACACACCATCCCATACATCCCCTTTCACGGCGTCCGGACTCTCGTCGTCGATCACCTCCGCCCTCCGACCGGCTACTCGTCCATACACACCATCCCATACATCCCCGCCATCACTTCACCACCTACCCGCCATCAATTCACCACCTTCTCATCCCTCCTCCACCTGAACCCCATCCCACGCCATCCCATACATCCCCGCCATCAGTTCACCACCTACCCGCCATCAATTCACCACCTTCGCGTCCCTCCTCCACCTGAACCCGCTGTGATCGTCCCTGTCCCGCCTCATCTCGTTTCCTCTTGCTGATCTACACCTTTCTTATTTTATTTTAACAAGGAAAGCCCTTTCGCCTTCTGTTCCTTCTTTTTGACCGTTGCCGAAAGTGTGATTGATAGATGCTTCCGACACAGACTTTGAAAATAACCTTTCCTGAATCCGACATCTAGATCTGTGTTGCTTCTCATTATCCGATTTCGGTTTGGTTGGGTTGGGTGCTCTCAAACCCAACGACACTTTTTCTCATCATCCTTCTTCTGTTTTGAAATTGTTTTAAGCAGGTTAGTAGTTCATCCTTTGTTAAATTCTGCTTAAATTAATTGCATTTCAATGTATCTGGAATTTATTGAATCGTTGTTATTGTTACTACTGCTCCTCTTTGTATTCCCTCCCTTGCAAATTGCAGAGTGGTTAGGAGGATCACCTCAATTCTCTGATTTAGATTTGACTTGAAAAGTGATTGTGAAGAATCGGTATGGGTATGGGTATCTTTATAACATTTCAGCCGGTTTTAAATGACCCCATCACCATCAATATTACTGTATCCATTTCTGCTGTCAGTTTCACAGGTTCTTCTGTTGTGTTGTATTTCCACCCCCTATAGAGACGATAAGCTTACCATACCCACCAGTACCACCGATTGCCATGATCTTTAGAAACATCCCAACTGGAATTTTCTAGGTTATCCTTATAGATTAGGATTCATCTGTACCAATATTGTGGAAGAAATGGAATTTCTTGGCCTATATGTGCATATTTGACCATACATTTTTCAATACCATTCTTGAACACGCACACACAGGGGAGTCGTCTAATTTGTTTGTGTGCAGTTAACTGTATATATTTCCTGTATGCATATACTCCTAACCCTCTTATGGAAAAAATTTCGCTGTATTTGTGCTGACTAGGAATTTTCCTCTTAGGAGTTTGTACAGTTTGTTCATGTGCGTTGAAGGGTTCATTTTCTGTGTCCATAGCAGAATAATGGGTAAGGTTGTGTGAGTAGATCTAGGCAGTAACATACAAAATACATTCTAAGGGTATTGAATGAAGCAACATATATATACGAAAGCATCAGGAAGTCCACGGCCAAGTTGCGGACTGTGCCATCGCCTTGAACCTTTTGTGGAATCAAAGTCCATTAAGCTGGAACGTTCAGCAGGTAGCTGCACGACCTTGGGATGTCGAAAGCTGGACCGACTAGCGAGATGGGTAGGGGCCAGTGTGGCCTCTACCTTTTTCGCATCACTAGAACGTTGCTCCTGTATCAATCTTAGCACAACCGATACCGAAGATGATGAGGAAGGCAAGGACATGCCCTTGATCCCCATAAAAGCTAATCATTTTGAATAAGAACACAAGGCCAACAAGAATACCTTTTTTGGAAACAAGAGTGACACATATGAGGAAGAGATGTTGCAAAATGCAGAAAATTCAATATAGTATACCGTATAATTATTTGGCCCTGCATCGAAGAAATATGCTAGTTCTATTGCAGAATTTGGCATTCTTTAAATAACATTATAGAGAGATTTATCATTTGCCACTTTTCAATGGAACATTATGTGTAGTTTTGAGTATTATAAAGTATCGACAAGAAGAGTTCACACTTATTTTTCTTTATAGTGCATGTGCGTGTCCTCTTTGTTTGGGCAATATATTGTGAATAGAATGATGGGTGACGATAATTGGATTTCCCACCTTTTGCTCCATCTGGGGTGAGAAAGGTTCTTTTGCGACCCCTGCTGCGTGTATTTGTGCGCAAATTTGTTTTTTTCAGCACAGAGGATTCTCTAATATCACCCACATTTACCACATTTTTTACCTCTCCATGACTTACCATAGTTATGTCATCTCTATCACTGCGATCGTCTTCAATAAACAAAGTTGTTTCTTTCTCATCAAGGACAATTTTTCTTGGATCTTCACCACATTTATAAGATGGCTGCAAATTCACTGAAAAATCAAATGGGTCATCTAATCCCATGGGAGTCCTATCAAAAGTTGGTGGGCCTAAAGGAACACTATCTGGTGTCATATCAAATATTGGCCAAGAGCATTGTCCATAGGAACATTGAATAAGGTCATTAGTATGAAATTTCTCGTTTTTTTCAACGATGGTGTTTGATGTCTTATTATACAAAGCCTTTGAATTTTGCTCGAAACAATGAATTGTGTCGATACTATCAAATCTCTGATTTTCTTCAACAACGACGTCTGGTGTCTTGTCATATAATGGGTTTGAAATTTGGTCAGCAAAAGTATCAAACTTTGGTTAATTAAAAGGAGTTTCAACATTTTCCCTAACAATAAGAATTTGACTCACTCCTTCTCCATCTTTAACACCATCCACCTTTTCCTTGATATTTGATGAAGATGGATCACCAATAGATACAATATTTCCCTGCATATATTCAAATAAATACATCCATTGTCAAAAAATATGTCAATAAAATGGGTTTTCATTTAGTATTTTGTAGAATTATGTAACAAAACATGTGGTATTTTACAAAATGTACACTGGGTAACTCTTCAATAGATAAATTATCATCCTCTTTACATGGGAGGAGGTAGACAAATTTTTCTGTTGCAAGAAAAACATGCTAAAAAAATGTGATTTTATTAAATACCATGTAGTATTGAATTCGTATCCAACAAAAAAAAATACAAATTTGAATAGCTCTTACGGGTGGTGATTCATTAAACATTTTACGTAGCGTACTCCAATTTTTGTCTTTAATGATTTTCTTGCGAACATTTTTTTTTAATGCAGTTTTTTTTTTTCCTTTGATTGAGCGTCGTATTCGTAAACGCGTCTTCTCACACGTTCCAAAGCATTTGCAATCAACTGTTGAACACACTTCACCCCTGTAACATGAAAACAAAATGCATACATCAGTAAAGCATAATTTAATGAAAATATTTGAAAATAAAATTTAATTAAAAAAAACAGCGTACCGAGTTTTGAACCTCTTTTCGAATGGCAGTGGTCTCAACAACATTTCTATTTTTCTTATAACGATATTCAATGTCGTAATTTTTTCGGTAACGATCTATTTCCAAATTGGATTCAGATCTAAGCTTGTACCGAAAGCTACGTGGTGCGCCAACGTGCAATGTTATGGGTTTCCAAGAATGTATTTATTTTCTATGTTGATTAAATGTAGAACACTTGGTGCGTCGTAGACCATTGCATTCACTGACCAAACAATAAAATTAGTTGCGTCCATTGTTTTTCTTAAGAACTCTATAATTTGAATCCTCTTGAAATAATTATGCAGTGATATATTTAGTTCATGTAATACATTGCATCACTAATAAGACCATGTTATATATCTAGTAAATAAATAAATAATCAAAACATCAATTGTTTAAAAAAAATAAAAATCTGTACTATGACCATCTTATTCAAAGTTGTGATTTTTATGCAGCTTCTGCAGCAAGACAAAAACCTACAAAAATAATCATATATTTATTTTAGTAAGTACAAGGCAAAATAATCAACTACTACAATAAGAATGTTTTTTCATGCGGAATGACACTCCATGTAGAATTAGTAAGTCCAAGTTTAAGTAAAACCATGGAAACTCACAAAAGACTATTTTGTCATATGGATAATACAACTTTAAAGTAGTGAAGATGGCAAAACACAAACTAGAAACAGTGCAATGAGTACGTCACACAATGCTAACTCACTTCTACAAAAATGGCCTCGAGGTCTTCTTTTCATTAAAATTTTAGTACGTAGTTCTCCAAAATTACAAAAAATAAGTCATTTTTGTCGAGTGCTCTTGGGTATATAGCTAATCATCTTAATAATACATTAGCACAATACTTTATACAATACATTACAAAATTGGAAATTTATTCTCCTCCCTAGCCTTGATTTTGTAGATAGGCAGTCCAAATCTTATGATAAGAGGAGACCATTTCAATTTTCCTAAAATGAAAACTTTCTAATGTAATTGAATAATCGGTTGTTTTCTGAATTACAGTTTTCATGTCTTTTTTCAAAGTAGCAAAGTAATAAATTAATATACGATGTTCTCTTGCTGGCTCAACAATATGTTTTTTTAAAGTTCCTTGGGTTACTCTTTGACTTATGTTTATGGAGATTTCCCTAGCATTCATGGCATTTTCTAATTCTGCAAAGACTTGCTCTGTTGGCCTTGGATTTCCCAAATCCTCGATTTTGGGCAATCTGCATTTTTCAATCAATTTATCTGCCAACAAGTAAAATCGCTTGCAGGTGCCAATGGAGTATTCTATGTCTTGCTTCAACTTAATTCCAGTGCTTTGGGCCCTTGCAATGGCTGTATAGTTCATTCGATGTTCCTCTTCGATCATCATTGAGACTTCTGGAGATGCATTTGGATGTTCTTGAGACCACCTATTTAGATCATCAATGACGATGTACACCCCTGTCAGCTCGATGTTCTTCTTCTTAACCTGATCAGATAATGACAAAATTCAAGCAGCTATGTCTGAGAATTCCTGTAGACAAGGATATACTTTCTTTGCCATATCACATAATTCTTTGTGTAATTCATTAGCACATGCTTTGTGCTCTGTGACACTATTCATTTCCTGTTTATAACATCTATTTTTTTCCTCCAGGGCCGCGTTTCGAGCCTTGTATTCTCTTATTTCTTTAGTATAGTCTCTAATATTTTTCTCCGTGGCCATTGTAAATGCTACACTAGAAGAGACCATAACTATATGATCTTCGCTAGTGTCTGGGACTATTGTTCTTTCTGTGGTTTATGTAACTGGTTGAACACCTGAAATGGTAAATGTTCTTACAGTTCGTTGTACAATCTTGCCCTGGGGCCTGTCAAATATGAAAGAGTCTAGGTCTGTCACTCTACTCGCTTTGAAGAACGTTAACCCCCCAAACCCTAGTTCTCCAATAGAGAAATGACCTCCAGTGAATGGTATGTTAGAAGCCTAAGGTAAATCGGTATCCATGAGATCAGTGTCATCGATTTGCTCTTGTGCTTTCTTTTCCTCCTCTTTTTTTTTTCTTCTTCTTGTTTGAACTTTCCTTTTTGTTCTGTTCGGAGTCTCCTTTGCTTTTGTTCCTCTTCTTCTTTCTCTTTTTCTCCGCTTCTGCTATTGCAATTTCTTCTTTTGTTTCTTCCTTATGTCGAAGTGCTTCAGCCTCCTCTAACCTTTCTTCTTCAGTCGCTGCTTTAGCTGTAACTTCTTCTTTAGATTTTTTTATGACGAAGTGCTTCAGGCTCCTTCTCCAACTTTTCTTTTTCTGCTACTGCTTTAGCTACAATTTTTTCTTCAGTTTTATTTTTCCGGAGTGCTTGATGATTCTTATCTAATCTTTTTTTTTTGTTGTTTATTTAGCTGCATCTTCTTTTTCATCTTTTTTCTTGGCTTCTGTTTCTTTAGCTTTATTTTCTTGTTCGACATTTGAATTTTCTTTAGTCGTAGAGTTGCCTCCCCTTTTTAAGATAACCTCATCATAATTATGTGTCTTTTTGTATATATACTCATCTCTCCATGTTTCAGATTCATAAGGTCACTTATGCTTGTAAAGTTTACAGTGTTGGCTGACAACCTTTCGGGGATTATATTTATGGAATATTCCTTCTCCGAAATGAAATGTTGCCAAAGCCTCTGCCTCAGCATGTGCATCCTTTGAGTTCTTGAAACTATAGCATCCCACATAGAATGAAAGTGGTGGTCACGACAGTTTCTTATATTTGAAAAAGAGATTCCCCAACCCCATGTACAATGGTGTGGTATGCTACTTCCTGCAACACTAGTTTGTCAGACACAAATTTGGGAAGTACGTGTGTAGGTTTGGTTGATCCATAGATCCTGATATGTGCTTCCATTGCTTTATCTGAAATGTATGGTGCTCGGGCGCAGAATAACAATTGGAACAACATAATTAAGAAGTGGTCGCAAATCTTTTGATAGTGCACTCGATATTTATGCCCCACAAGTCCTGACAATAGACAGGAATAGAGAGGTCATTCTTTTTCAATCTCCAACCCATTCTTGGGTAAATATGTGCTTGGTAGATCATATCCAATAGGTAGAATGACATGTGGAAACACAGATGCTTCATCGACACTGCATGTCTTATTACTGATATGGATTTTTCAAGGTTGGCTGAGAGGATAGTCGTTCAGTTAAATATATGATCAGTAGTTGTGATAGTGTATAGCAATGGAATCCAAGATTCTTTGAATGTTGAAATGTCTGCTTCTCCATAAAGTTCGCACATAAGGGCTACAACATATTTGTAAGGGGCTCTGAGCATTTTCGTGGGATAATCTCCGGATCTTGATCTAAAACTTACACTTGGAACCCACTAATTCTTAATTGTTTTTCTGCAATTTAGAGGATATTTCAACAACCATTCATCTGTGAGTTGAATTTATTCAGTAGAAAATTTATAACATGCATGTATAGTTGAGGCATAAAACGGTGCAATAGCTTTCCTTTCAGTATATTTTATCAGCGTATTGTCAATAACAGTTCGATGGATGATCCAAGAAATAGCCTCTGCACACGGGAATACTTCGGGATGTGCAACTATCTGTTAAAGTCGAGACATTTTTAGAGCGTAGTAGACACCCAAATCTAGATCATCATTTGATACCTCGGGATAGGAATCTCGATGGAACATCTGATAAATTTCCATCGAGATTGCTATCCCGAGGTATCAAATGATGATCGAGATTTGGGTGTTTACGACGCTTTAAAAAGGTCTCGACTTTATCAGATAGCTGTACATCCCGAAGTGTTGTCGTGTGGAGAGACTATTTATTGGATCATCCATCGAATTGGCATTGACAATAGGCTGATAAAATATACTGAAGGGAAAGCTATTGCATCGTTCCAGACCTCAACTATACATGCATGCTATAAGCTTCCTACTAAAGAGATTCAACTCACAGATGAATGGATGTTGAAATGTTCTGTAGATTGCAGAGAAACAATTAAGAATTGGTGGGTTCCAAGTATAAATTTTAGATCAAAATACGGAGATTATCCCACGAAAATGCTCAGAGTCCTTTACAGATATGCTGTAGCCCTTATGTGCAGGCTTTATGGAGAAACATACATTTCAACATTCAAGGAATTTTGGGCTCCTTTGCTACACATTATCACAACTACTGGTCATATATTTAACTTGGCGGCTATCCTCTCAGCCAACCTTGAAAAATCCATATCAGTAGTAAGACATGCAGTGTTGGGGAACCATTTGCATTTCCACATGTCATTCTACCTGTTGGATATGGTTTGCCAAGCACATGCTTATCCAAGAATGGGTTGGAGATGGAAAAATAGTGACTTCTCTATTCATGTCTATTGTCAGGACTTGTGGGGGCATAAATATCGAGTGCACTGAGCACCATGCATGTCAGAGAAAACAATGGAAACTATTAGGAAAATCGGCTATTGATTTGTACTTGAGAATGAGACTTATATCAGGATCTACGGATCAACCAAACCTCCACACGTACTTCCCAAATTTGTGCTTGACAAACTGGTGTTGTAGGAGGTAGCATACTACATCCTTGTACATGGGGTTGGAGCATCCATTTTCAAATATAAGAAACTGTCGTGGTCACCACTACCATTCTATGTGAGATCCTACAGTTTCAAGAACTCAAAGGAGACACATGTTGAGGCAGAGGCTTTGACAACATTCTATTTCGGGGAAGGAATATTCCATAGATATGATCCCCGGAAGGTTGTCAGCCAACACTGTAAACTTTGCAAGCATAAGTGGCCTTATGAATCTGAAACATGGAGAGATGATGATATATACAAAAAGACACATAATTATGATGAGATTATCTTAAGAAGGGGAGACAACTCTACGACTAAAGAAAATTCCAAGGTCGAGCAAGAAAATGAAGCTAAAGAAGCAGAAGCCAAGTAAAAAGATGAAGAAAAAGTTGCAGCTAAAAAAACAACAGAAAAAGAAAGATTGGATAAGAATCAGAAGCACTCCGGAAAAAGAAAGTTGAAGAAGACACAGTAGCTAACGCAGTAGTAGAAAAATAAAGGTTGGAGAATGAGCCTGAAGCACTTCGCCATAAGAAATCTAAAGAAAAAACTACAACTAAAGAAACAACTGAAAAAGAAAGGTTGGAGAAGGAGTTTGAAACACTTCGGCATAAGGAAGAAGCAGAAGAAGAAATTGCAATAACAGAAGAGCAGAAAAAGAGGAAAGGAGAAGAGGAACAAAAACAAATGAGATTCCGAGCAGAACAAGAAGCAAAACTCAAATAAGAAGAAGAAGAAAGAAAAAAAAAAAAAAGGAGGAAAAAAAACTACAAGAGGAAATTGATGACACTGATCCCATGGATACCGATCTAACTGAGGCTTCTAGCATACCATTAGCTGGAGGCCATTTTCCTATGGGAGAATTAGGGTTGGGGGGTTAACGTCCTTCAAAGCGAGCAGAGTGGCAGACCTAGACTCTTTTATATTTGACAGGACAAGATTGTACAACGAACTGTAAGAACATTTACCATTTCAGGTGTTTAACCAGTTACAGAAACTACAGAAAGAACAATAGTCTTAGATACTAGCGATGATCCTATAGCTATGGCCTCCGCTAGTGTAGCATTTAAAATGGCCACGGAGAAAAATATTAGAGACTATACCAAAGAAATAAGAGAATACAACGCTTGAAACGCGACCTTGGACGAAGAAAATAGATGTTATAAACAATAAATGAACAGTGTCACAGAGCACAAAACATGTGCTAATGAATTACACAAAGAATTCTGTGATATGACAAAGAAAGTATATTCTTGTCTACAAGAATTCCAAGACATAACTGCTCGAATTTTGTCATTATCTGATCAGGTTAAGAAGATGAACATCGAGCTGACAGGAGTGCGCATCGCCATTGATGATCTAAATAGGTGGCCTAAAAAACATCCAGATGCACCTCCAGAAGTCCCAAGGATGATCGAAGAGGAACATCAAATGAACTATACAGCCATTGCAAGGGCCCAAAGCATTGAGAATTAAGTTGGAACAAAACATAGAATACTCCATTGACACCTGCAAATGGATTTACTTGTTGGCAGATAAATTGATTGAAAAATGTAGGTTGCCCAAAATCGAGGATTTGAGAAATCTAAGACCAACAGAGCAAGTCTTTGCAGAATTAGAAGAGACCATGAATGCTAGAGAAATCTCCATAAACATAAGTCAAAGAGTAACCCAAAGAACTTTAAAAGAACATATTGTTGAGCCAGCGAAAGAACATCATATGTTAATTTCTTACTTTGCTGCTTTGAAAAAAGACATGAAGACTAATTTAGAAAACAACCGATTATTCAATTACATTAGAAAGTTTTCATTTTAGGAGAATTGAAATGATCTCCTCTTATCATAAGATTTGGACTGCCTATCTACAAAATCAAGGCTAGGGAGGAGAATAAATTTCCAATTTTGTAATGTATTGTATAAAGTATTGTGCTAATGTATTATTAAGATGATTAGCTATATACCAAAGAGTACTTGACGAAAATGGCTCTTACTTTTTGTAATTTTGGAGAACTACGTACTGAAATTTTAATGAAAAGAAGACCTCAGGGCCATTTTTGTAGGGGACGTGAGTTAGCATTGTGTGATGTACTCGTTGAACTGTTTCTAGTTTGTGTTTTGCCATCTTCACTACTGTAAAGTTGTATTATCCATATGACAAAATATTTTTTTTGTGAGTTTTCATGGCTTTACTTAGACTTGGACCTACTAATTCTACATGGGGTGTCATTTCGCATGAAAAAACATTCTTATTGTAGTAGTTGATTATTTTGCCTTGTATTTACTAAGATAAATACATGATTATTTTTGTAGGTTTTTGTCCTACTGCAGAAGCTGGATAAAAATCACAACTTTGAATAAGATGGCCATAGTACAGATTTTTATTTTCTCTAAACAATTGATGTTTTGATTATTTATTTATTTACTAAATAGATAACATGGTCTTATTAGTGATGCAGTGTATTACATGAACTAAATATATCATTGCGTAACTATTTCAGGAGGATTCAAATTATAGAGTTCTTAAGGAAAACAATAGGTGCAACTACTTTTATTGTTTGGCCAGTGAATGCAATGGTCTACGACGCACCAAGTGTTCTACATTTAATCAACATAGAAAATAAGAATATTCTTGGGGACCCATAACATTGCATGTTGGCGCGCCACATGACTTTTAGTACAGGCTTAGATCTGAATCCAATTTGGAAATAGATCGTTACCGAAAAAATTACGACATTGAATATCGTTATAAGAAGAATAGAAAGGCTGTTGAGACCACTGCCATTCGAAAAGAGGTTCAAAACGCGGTACACTGTTTTTTTTAATGAAATTTTATTATTAGGTATTTTCATTAAATTATGCTTTAGTGATGTATGCATTTTGTTTTCATGTTACAGACGGTGAAGTGTGCTCAAGAGTTGAGTGCAAATGCTTTGGAACGTGTGAGAAGACGCGTTTATGAATATGACGCTCAATCAAAGGAAAACAAATCTGCATTAAAAAAAAATGTTCGCAAGAAAATCATCAAGGACAAAAATTGGAGTATGCTACGTAAAATGTTTAATGAATCACCACCCGTAAGTGCTATTCAAATTTGTATTTTTTTTTGTTGGATACGAATTCAATACTACATGGTATTTAATAAAATCACTTTCTTTTGAGCTTGTTTTTCTTGCAACAGAGAAATTTGTCTACCTCTTCCCAATATAAAGAGGATGCTACCTTATCTATTGAAGAGTCACCCAGTGTACATTTTGTAAGATACCACATGTTTTGTTACATAATTCTACAAAATACTAAATGAAAACTCCTTTTATTGACATATTTTTTTACAATGGATGTATTTACTTAAATATATGCAGGGAAATATTGTATCTATTGGTAATCCATCTTCATCAGAAATCGAGGAAAGGGTGGATGGTGTTAAAGATAGGGAAGGAATGAGTCAAATTCCTATTGTTGGGGAAAATGTTGAAACTCTTTTTAATTCACCAAAGTTTGATACTTCTGCTGACCAAATTTCAAACCCATTATATGATAAGACACCAGACGTTGTTGAAGAAAATTAGATATTTGATAGTATTGACACCAAACACCATCGCTGAAGAAAACGAGAAATTTCATGCTAATGACACTATTCAATGTTCCTATAGGCAATGCTCTTGGCCAATATTTGATATGACACCAGATAGTGTTCCCTTAGGCCCACCAACTTTTGATAGGACTCCCATGGGATTAGATGACCCATTTGATTTTTCAGTGAATTTGCAGCCATCTTCTTATAAATGTGGTGAAGATCCAAGAAACATTGTCCTTGATGGGAAAGAAACAACTTTGTTTATTGAAGACGATTGCAGTGACGGAGAGGACATAACTATGGTAAGTCATGGAGAGGTAAAAAATGTGGTAAATGAGGGTGATATTAGAGAATCCTCTATGCTGGAAAAAACAAATTTGCGCACAAATACACACAGCAGGGGTCGCAAAAGGACCTTTCTCACCCCAGATGGAGCAAAGGGTGGGAAATCCAATTATCGTCACCCATCATTCTATTCACAATCTATTGCCCAAACAAAGAGGACACGCACATGCACTATAAAGAAAAATAAGCGTGAACTCTTCTTGTTGATACTTTATAATATCTATCGAGTTTTTCACATTTAAATATATTGTTTTTTGTTGATGGATTATAATATTTATATTATGTTTAAAATGAAGTTATTTTTTTGTATTCAAGTATTTTTTATGTTTCTTTGACAGGTAACACTTGCAACGACAGGTAACAAAAGAGGGGGCAAGATGCATATACAACACAAGGTTTAGTACAGTGATGGAATTTTTGAGCTTTTGGATAAGGAAGCTCATATCTACTTCTGTGTATTGAAGGGCATGATGCTTGGAATTCAATATACCTTAA
>ML799619.1:0-18097 GCA_009831015.1 Picea engelmannii
GTAATAACTTTTATCATTAGTTCATGTGTACAAGAAAATAAAATACACTTCTTCATAAACTATTAATCTTCTCAATCATTCCCTACTGTATTAATATTATAAATGTTACAATTACATATTAGTATAGTAATTCATAAATAAATCAATGGAAAATAAATTAAACAACATATATGAGATTGCTTGAGTAATTGGAAACAAACTGAGTAGAAAACCTATTCTTTCTAACCATAGAAATGAACATACAAGATTACTTGTTCCTATCACCTTCAAGTCTAAATCATTATTCCAAAGGGACTTAAAACTACATAACCATCTCCAGAAATATCAAAGTTTGTTTCTTTATCAAAACCATCAAACTCAAATTATCCTCAGAATTTCTCAACAACCTCGTTCCTCCTCTATACTTGTGTATTTTCTTTTTCACTAGAAAAATTAGCTTGCCTAGGTATTTCTTTCAAGTTAGCCTCATCCCTACCCCTAAAAAAAATGATTTCCCTAACTTTGTGCTACATTGTTTCCTCACATCCCACATCATTCGAAATAGGTTTACACTTGTCCTCATGGAAAATATTTACACTAGTGGTTTTTATCCCTTTTCACTCTCCCATGGAATAATGATTTACTCTTTGTAACTGGGTTTTCTAATCATTTTTTTTTCTAGTTAAATAATAAATTAAAAAAAATATTTACAAATAATATTCACCATCATCAATATTTATAATGATACAATTTTGACATAAGTATTTTTCCAAATTTCACAACATAAACCATCAAAATTAAAATATTTAAATATTTATAAATGAAAAGACATTACAATCCCCAACATACCAAGAAATTTATTCTTTATTAAATGAATAGTAATAAAAGAAAATACCATAGTTTTCATAGTTTTCATACTCTAGGAAGCAAAATGAAACCAAAATTCTATGACTTCCATAGTTCAGAAATGTTAGACAAGAAGTGATTTGCTCACAGTAAAGATATATTTTAACGGGAGACAACCTTTCTATGTGATCCAACTCAAGTAGCCATGGAGAAATTGTTTATTGGTTGACTTAGCCAATATTTTAATAGTTAGTTATAGAATGATTGAGTAGGATCAAGGTTATATTACTAAATCATATGGATATGACAATCCCACCTTAAAAATTCCCAGATAGTGTGCTAGCTACAATTAGGTTCACATTGGGTCATCCTTGGATAATAGGAGGTGATTTCAACATGAAGTCAACTGTCTTGGAGGAAAAAAATTAAGTCATAGAAATATTGATAATATAATATTAGTTTTGACAAAAACCATTGATAAACTAAGATTGGTTGATATCCAAACCACCAATGGATGGAACCTTTAAAATAATACATTGAGAATAATAATAAAGAAGTTGCACATAAAATAGAGTCAAGGCTAGACCCTTTAATAGACTCTTAAACTATTATACACACGAAAATACATTTTATAGATAAAATTTTACCTTTTTCTTGCTAAGACCGCTAGGCAATTAGCCTTTCTCAGGACTTCTCTTTCACACCCAAACCATTTGGGTTTGATAAGTTATATCTTGATAAGCCATACTTCTTTCCAAATATAACATCTTGGTGTCATCATATATTTCCTCTTGATTGTACAAAATGTATCAATTTCAACCGAAATTAAAGCAAATTAATCAAAATATAGATTTGGAATAAAGGCCGAGAACTAGATAGAAAAGAAGATGGATATGCGACAAGTCTGTATCATTCATGAGGCTAGAATGAAGGAATACATAGGATAATAAATCCACCTCAAGAAGGAACTAAATACATAGGCCATGCAAGATGAAACCCTATGGAGGTAGAAATCAAGAATCAAATGGTTGAAAGAACGTGATAGAAGCTCAAAGTTTTTCCATAATAAGATGATTAATTTAAGAAACCATAATTGTATCTCAATTATCAAGTCGACAATGGGGGAAATATGAAGAAGCATGAAGATATTGAATTTGAACTCAAGAATCATTTGAACCATATTATTTATGATATTCTAGAGGACAATCAAGAATCATTTCAACCAGATTATTTATAATATTGTAGAGGCCAATCAGGCTACCAGTCAAGGAAGTGGAATTGAGAAAGTCCCTAGGCCTAGATGGATTCATGACAGAGTTTTTGTCCATTCTAGTTGGTGGTAGGTAAAGATATTCGGGAGGTTGTGAAAAGTTCTAACGTATCCTAGAATATTCCTAAATCTTCCAATCCGTTTTTCCTTACTATCATTTCTAAGGATCGAAAAGTAAATAGTGCATATAGATTTAGACATGTCTCCCTATTCAATGTTATCTACAAGATTATAATGAAAATCGTAGCTAATTGTTTGAATCCCATCATGATAAAAATAATCTCACAAGAATAGGGTGGATATGTTGAAGTAAGATATACCATGGATGGCGTAATTGTAGCTCATGAAACCATATATTCATTGAAATTCAATAAAGCACCAGGTATGATGATAAAGTTATACATGCTTAAGGATTATGGTCAAACGAGATGGAATTTCCTTCAATAGGTATTGGTAGCATTGGATTTTTCAAGAACGGATCCTTTGGGTAAACAACCTGATCTCTTATGTTTTTTTCAATTTTAGTTAATGGTTCTCCTTAGAATACCTTGAGCCCCTCATATTGAAAAGGTGATCATCTTTCCCTTTTATTGTTTGTTATTATAGTTAAAGGTTTAGATTGAATTCTCAAATTAGCTCTTTCTTGTGGCCTCATACAAGGAATCAAGTTGAATCACAATGTTAGCCACCTTTCTCATTTGCAATTTGTTGATGACTCTTTTTTTCTGAGAGATCCTTTAGTATGCGAAGCTTTATCATCATAACTAGTGCTTTATTGAATTTCTAGGAATACATGGTTTCATGAGCTACAATTATGCCATCCATGATATATTTTACTTCAACATATTCACTCTATTCTTGTGATATTATTTTCATCATGATGGGATTCAAACATTCATCTATGATTTTCATTATAATCTTGTCGATAACATTGAATAAGGAGATAGGTCTAAAATTATCTGCATTGTTTAAATTTTGATCCTTAGAAATGATAGTAAGGAAAATAGGATTGGAAGATTTAGGAATATTCTAGGATACTTTGGAACTTTTCACAACCTCACGAATATCTTTCCATACTGATGCAGGAGCATCATTGTATGTCATCAAGCGCCAACCAGCCAATGCACCCAACACGTGTTCAATGGAGAGGAGATGCGCAACCCTCTCACTTTCAAATTTCAATTTTGAATTTAATGTATTAAATGTTTGTAAGGCTGGTAGAGCCAAGCTGTGCCTTTGAGCATGTTGTAGTTGGTTTCGCCTTAATGGCTAACAGGTCAATGGGGATCTAGATCTGATTCAGATTAGATGGCCCATTCAATGTAATTCATTGTAATTTATGAGAGTTGGTGAGATGGAGGGAAGATCTCGAGGAGCCCCTTCTTGTAAAAAGATCTTAGCACCTTATTTTGATAGAGAGTTCAAATATTGAGACAGAACATAATGGATAAGATAAGAAGTCGTGACTCTATTGCAGTCAGAGCTTGAGCACATTTGTAAAGAGGCATTTTTATTAATACAAACAGAGAGCAGTTTTTCATGCATGTTATTTTGGGTAATTGAATGAATGTCTTTATGTGCTTATGATATGTTGTAGATGTATGTTTGTACACATTTGCATGTTACATACATAAATTGTTGTATGTTGGGTTCTTTGATTCCAGGTCTGGTTCTTTGTGGCTTCATGCAAGAGTTTGCATGACAAAACACTGTGGGTTTTGTAAGCCAGTGCATAGAGTGCACTTCTGAATTCTGCGAAATTTAGGCAGAGACGTGCCAGGAGGGCGCACCAGAGGAAATCTTGGACTCAAAGGAAAACCCCCAGGATTGATGAACATCCCGAAGGAGACACTGTGCAAAGAAGAGCACAAAGATGAAAGACAAAATGTCTGAGGTTTTGTAGAGCTCTGCCAGGAGGGCATCGAGCGAGTGCAAGGAGTGCACAGGAGGAACTCTGGTTCGAGTTCAGGGAAGACAAAACTACTGCAGGTTTCGTAGAGCTCTGCCAAGGGGGCATTGGGTGAATGCATAGAATGCACCGAGAAGAACTCTCTTTCGAGTTATGAGGAAAGGGAAGTGTCGAGTTCGAAAAAAACTAGAGTTACTGAACACTCTGTGGGCTCTCCAAGGTGTGCATTGAGCAAAGGAATGCCAAGAGGGTGTGAAGCATTTCTTTTCAAGAAATACTTTGGATCTAAGATTAAGGAAATCTCAACAGCATAAGGAGTGTGTGAGGGTGGACTTATTCTAAGTCACGAAGCTCAGGAGGAATAGTGCCTTTGTGCATAGAGAAACAGAAGAAAGGAGCAGAAGGTCGAGAAATCTTTCGAGGTTTCTAAGTTGACTAAGCTCAGGAGGGGAAGCATTTGTATAATGCAGACGAGACCCAAAGGAACCGGGCTCGCAAGGGAAGCATCAAAGGTCGAGACCTTCAAGCATCGAATTTCTTCCAAGGGAAGGGAAGAGGTGCAAGCTTAGGAGGAGGAGCACATCTGTCATTGGATCGGCATTGGGAGGAAAGATCTAGACCGTTGAATCTATGACCAGGCAATAGGAGGAGAGCGTGCAAGGAGGATAGATATGAACCATCAGATCTAATGCTAATACCCAACAACCGTTGGAGCAGGCGAAGGCACAGGGGGTTTAAACCCTTGGATATCCACACATTTGGGAATCAGGGATTGGAGGAGAAGAGGAGGTTACACCCCATACTTGCAATCGTCGAAATTGTGAAATCGCGCCAGTTGTCAGATCTGGAGCGCAGTGGCCTGCGAGTTGTTTGATCAAGGATACATGCATGTGGTTTAGTCCCTAGGAGGTGGACAGGGAAAAGGATATGGGCCATCAGATCTATCACCAAGGACCGATAGCCGTCGGATCCGGAAGAAGGTGCGAGGGGTTTAATCCCTGGGAAGCCGCACTAAAGGGTAGAACGAATGGTAGAAACTTTGAGGGAGAAGTGTTGATTTTTCATGAGCCGTCGGATCTAGAAAATGTGTGCGAGGTTTAAACCTCGTAACAGCAGAAGGAAGAGGACTCGTCAAATCCCGAAAGCATCGTGACCGTCCACAGAAGGACACGTGGCAAGCGTTCAAGGTTTCAGGAAAAGGCCCGAAATATTTTGAGCCGTCGATCCAGTTAGATCGTGGTCGTCGGTTCCAGAAGGACCTGGGCCATTGATCTATCAGCAGAGAGATATTTTAGCATTTCGTGGACCAGGGATTCAAAAGGGAAAGGAGGAACGCTTGCATCGTGATTCCCTGAATCATGAAAGCCGGTAGCGCTTTGACATTAAGCGCATGGTCAAAGAGTGGTGGTCACATGGATGGAGGCTAAGGGAGGAACCAGAGATGTTAAGCCTATTTCAACATTTCAGCAACCGAGAGTTCAAGAGTGAAGGAGTCGTGAGACAGGGAGTCTCGACTCGTGATATCGTGACACCCCGAAAAAATTCAGAGGAATAGCATTAGGTCATAGGACTGGGCCACATGGAGAAGGTTTTAAGGGAGGAGTCGAGGAGCCGTTAGACCCTTTCGAGGTTTGGAATTTCAGAAATTCTGAGGACAAGGAGTCAGGGCATTTTGCGTTGAAAACCCCAAAGTCGCGAAATGCGAAAGGTGCCTATTTGGATTGGCTCGAGGTCATAGCGACATGGTCGCTTGGAGGAGGTGAAGCTCACACCTTGTGCTTGTTCGCGCAGATGGGGTTTCCGAAGGACCTGTGGATTGGATTCGTGGGGTTCTAGTGAGGGCCCGAAAGAACTATTTTAGTTCTGCAGATTCAAAGAAGATCGATCCTGTGCAGATCTTGGCACGAGGGTCGGGGGTCTGCATCAAATACCACCAACTAGAATGACTAAAAAATATGTCATGAATCCATCTAGACCTAAGGACTTTCTCGGTTCCATTTCTTTGACATGTATTCTAATTGTCATCTACAATATCATAAATAATATGGTTGAAATGATTCTTGAGTTAAAATTCAATATCTTAATGCTTCTCCATATTTCCCCCATTGTCAAATTGATAATTGAGATCCAATTATGGTTTCTCCAATTAATCATCTTGTTATGGAATAAGTTTGAGCTTCTATCACATTCTTTGAACCATTTGATTCTTAATTTCTACCTCCATATGGTTTCATCTTGTGTGGCTTGTGTATTCAGTTCCTTCTTGAGGTGGATTTCTTATCCTATGTATTCCTTCATTCTAGACTCATGAATGATATATACTTTTTTCCCATCCATATTATTTTCTATCGATTTATGGCCCTTTATTCCAAATCTTGATATTTTGATTATTTTCCTTTAATTTCGGTTGAAACTGAAACATTTTTGTACAATCAAGAGGAAATATACGATGACACCAAGATGTTATATTTGGCAATAAGTATGGGTGATCAAGCTCTAAATTCTCAAACCCAAATGGTCATGTCTTGGGTGTGAAAAGGGAAGTCGTGAGAAAGGATGAGAAAGGCTAAATGGCTAGTGGTCTTACCGAGAGAAAGGTAAAATTTTATCTATAAAAGGTATTTTCTAAAAGGTGTTTTCCTTTGTATACGAGTTTTAGAGACTATTAAATGGTCTAGCCTTTGCCTCTATTTGATGTGAAACTTATTTTTTAGTATTCTAAGTGTATTATTTTAAGTGTGCCATCCATTGGTGGTTTGAATATCAATCAATCTTAGTTTATCAATGGTTTCTATCAAAACTAAGATTATTTTATCAATATTTCTATGACCTCCTTTTCCCTCTCCAAAAGAGATGACGTCATGTTGAAATCACCTGGATGACCCAATGTGAGACATAGCTAGCACACTATTTAGGAATTTTTAGGGTGGGATTGACATATCCATATGCTTTAGTAATATAACCTTGATCCTATTGAGTCATTCTAAAACTAACCATAAAGATATGAGCTAAGCCAAGAAATAATAAATTGATCCTTGGCTACTTGATTTGGATACCATAGCAAGGTTATATCTCTTGAAAATCTATGCTTACTGCCAACAATTCGGTTCCTCTCTAGCATTTTTGAACTATCCAAGGCATAGAATTTTGGTTGCATTTTGTTTCCCATAGTACCAAATCAATGGGATTTTCTTTTGTTATTATTCATTTAATAAATAACAACTTTCTTGGTATTTTGGGTATTATAATTTCCTTCCATTTAAAAACATTTAAATATTTTAATTTTGACGATTTATGTGGTGAAAGTTGAAAAAATATTTATGTGAAAATTACATCATCATAAAGATTGATGATGATGAATAGTTTTTTTAAATATTATTTTTAATTTGTTATTTAACTAGAAACAAAATGATTAGAAAATCCATTTAGAAAGAGTAAATCATTATTCCATGAGTGAGTGAAAAGGGATAAAAACCACCAAAGTAAATATTGTCTATGAGGACAAGTGTAAACCTACTTCGAATGATGTGGGATGTGAGGGAACAAGTTAGCACAAAGTTAGGGAAATAATATTTTGTAGGGTTAGGGATGAGGCTAACTTAAAAGAAATAGCTAGGAAAGCTAATTTTTCTGGTGAAAAAGAAAAGAGAAGAGTATAGAGGCACGAGGTTGCTGAATATGTCTGAGGATAATTTAAGTTTGATGGTTTTGAGAAAAAATCAAACTTTGAGATTTATGAAGATAGTTATGAAGTTTTTAGTCCATATGAAATAATGATTTAAGCTCAGGAGTGAAAAGAACAAGTAATCTTGTATATTCATGTCTATGTTTAAAAGAAATTAGTTTTATACTCAGTTACTCAAAAAAGCTCATACATGTTCTTTAATTTATTTAAATTAATTTGTTTATGAATTACTATACTAATAGATGATTGTAAAATTTATAGTATTAATATAGTAGGGAATGATTGAGAAGATTTACATTTTCTGATTAGTTGTATTCTTTGTTCTGTACCCCTCAACTAATGATAAAAGTTATTACAAAATATCAAGAGAATGATTCCTAGAAAAAGATATTTGTTATCATTCATTAGAGAAAATACAAAATAATGCGTAGGTTATTATAAAGGAGTATTTGAAAAAAAAAAATCGCAAAGGAATCTACGTACTTTTGAAAGGTGTTACTTATTTTTGTTACAAAAGAAAAATGAAAAGTCCATTTATTGTTTTTATATACAACATAATATATCAAGTTTTTCTTTACATAAAATAGTTTTCTATACTGTTTGTTAATTCTTATAAGAAATTAGTTTGTGTCGAGAACAAAACAAATGTATCTTGAATACAAGTTTTTCTTTACATAAAATAGTTTTCTATACTGTTAATTCTTATAAGAAATTAATTTGTGGTCAAGAACAAAACAAATGTATCTTGAATATAAAATGTAAAACGTATTACAGTACGTAAACAGATGATTTTCAGAGCTATCTCCTAACTAACTTGAAAGAATATCATAGAAGTTTCAGGAAAAAAACCCCATAAAATTTATGAGACCATGCATAAACCATATAAATAATTTCTTTATATAATACCCAGAAATCCATGACGGTTAATAAGAATTCTAGGGTTCATATATAGATATTTATATCTTTATACATGCACAAATAACCATAGTTGCAGAAAAAGTAAAAGATACTCTCGTAGATAAATCTATGAAGCCATAAGATATCAACCCTAACGCAGTAACAAAGACTCTCTAGAGTCACATTCCTCCATTTTATTAATAAGGAATCAACATATATTAAAATAAAACGTTTATGGAGTTGACAATCCAAGCGCAAGGGTAAAGATGGAGTCTCCATCTGAATATAAACATTGTATGTTAAACAAATTCCATGAAGAATATTCATGGTTTCTTTACCAAACTCCAAACAAGAAATTACCATTGAATAAAATTTATAGAGAGAATGAAAGCTATGTGTGGTGAGAATTCTCCCCCGTTGGACAGGTTGAGCTCCCCTCACTTGTGTTTCCTACAAGTCAGACAACCTTTAACAAATGGACACTAACATCCTCCTAACTAACTGTTATCATCAGAAAATGGCTCAGTACAAACACAGACAATGTATGAAGAAATAGGTAAAAAAAACACAACATACTACCAATGTTCATGGAAATATTACACTCAGGTTGGAAAGACAATGATGAAACTATGAAAAAGTGTTTCTGGAAATCTTCGTGCATTCATCCAAAGCCATGCACGCACATCTGCACAGGCTAACATAATGTAGGACGTGCACAGTACACAGAGTGTGTGATTGACAATCGAACTACCCGCGTGGACGTTGAAACAGGGCATTAATGAGTTTGGTTGGGCCTTCACCATTTTTGGGATGAAGGGAACCTCCCCCATACCCAAAATCGCCCTCAAACTTCACCTTGGGATAACTGAAAGGGATGGGAGGTACCACCAAGGGATTCCTATTCACACTTGGAGCCAGTTGAGAAAACGTTTTCCATCCTACTATAAATAAAGAGACATTGTATGCAAAAAAAGAAGAAGAATTTAAGTATTGTTATGCTTCTCATTTTTATCTTTGGGAAGCCAACTTCCTCTTAAAAATATTTTGAGCATCCATAATGAGTGTAAGGCTTGAGCTTCCCACTACCACTTAGTAGTTTAGATTTTATTTTAGCACTTTGTAAAATCCAGTACACGCAAGGTGAGATCTCATTCTTGCATCCATTAACCTCAAATCACACATATATAATTAGGGAGACTAAAAGAAACCATAATATCTTTGATTTCCTTGATTGGCATGTGGATGGCTTAAGAGGTTTTTCATTTGAATTTCAAAAGTTTTAATTTTACAAAAGTCATCACATTAAATTGGGACTAGAAGACCATCTAAACTAATCTTGTAGTATGCTCTTTCCTCACACTTTACTATGATCTTGGAAATCAGAAAAAGAGGTTGCTTAGATAAGTCTCCACCTGCCTTGGTAAATCAAATCACTTTCAAACAAAAGAGGCCAATCCTCTCCATTTACTTGTTGAAAACTAAATCTTAAAAGAGTGGTAAGGGCCTATACGCCCACATGCATGCAATTCTAGGATAGTTTTCAGATTCTTAGAGTAATTTACCTAGCGATTTTAAAGAAGTTGTAAGGGCCCACACATACCCACATGCTCACAATCTAGGACTAGTTTCAAGTTTTCTAGATTACAAAACACCTTAGGAAGACAAAGGTTCCAAGTAAGGATTATCATATCCACCATCATAGCTTATGATTTCCTTCCCTTTGCAAGGGTCATTTTGAACAAATTTAGTAAGTTACATAAATAAGAGAAGTAAAGGACCACAGTATGTTCACCATGCTAAAATATTGAATTTAATTTATTAAAAATTTTGTTTCACCACAATCACTCCCTGCACACACTCTCACTTATTCAAAAAACCCTTTTGCTAGATACTTGAAAGTCTTGAAGGATTCATTTGTCTAGAAAAGGGTATTTTCCCCCATTAAGAATGAAGTTGGTCAATGAACCCAACTTCACAACCCTTTTTTACATTCTAAAAAAAACCATAATCAACCCACTTTATAACCTCCACCAAAGGAACACAAAAGAATTTGGTAGTCTAAGTTACGATGTTAGGGATAGGGATACAAATAACTCCCCATCATCATTCTTCATTTGAAACATAGAAAGTTCTGAATTAGGGTGCCAAAATCCTCCCACTCAAGCATTCCTATACCATAAGGCAGGGAGACACCCATGAAGAGTCGAAGCCTGAGGTCCAGTTGTTCTGCACATGCCTCCTTGGGTCACCCAACCCTTGGAAAGTATTCAGCCTGTGACCGACTTTTGACACTGAAAATCTAAATGTTGTGCTTGATGGAGCTATCCTAGTAGCCAAAATTTAGGATTTATGTACCCAAGATGGCAGTTGTGCTATGAAATCACACCTCATTCATATTTTTATAAGTCCTTGGGAAATATCTCCAGTCCTTTTGGGATATGCTCCCTTCACCCCTCATTATAACTGATTGTTCGTTCCTTCACTAGTTTCTCCTTAAGTGGTTTTTGTCCCACTGTCAAGAGATTTTTTGGAGGTCCACTTTTATTGAGAGGAAGGATGTTACATCGAACAAGAAACATGCATTTGATTTTTATTCCCCCACGAGGAGTTAGAAAATCTCAAACCACTTTTTTACATTGTCTTGATGTATTATTTTTCACCACTAGAAGTACATGAAATTTTATGAATACATTGTTTAAATTAATATGAAATAAACTTGTACTATCATTCTTCATCACCATTTACACACATCCACTTCTAACCTATAATCATAGGTGAACGACAGTATCCCCGCCATTCCAGATGCTTGAGAAATTTACCCCCAATTTTGGGTGGTGTTCTTAATTTCTCTGAGACATCAACAGTACCATCACATACACTAGTTAGTGCCATAGTAGTAGGCTCAGGATTACTAGGAGCCACTTTTCTTGGAACTAGTATCCAAAGAAATTCCGAAACAAACCCTCCACCACAGGGAGGAAGAGACAAAAATTTTCCACAAAGTACAAGCTCACGAGGAACCACTTCCTCCCATAACATGGCAAATCTCACTCCTATCATGCCCTTTTTGGATTCACTCAATAATCTAACAAAATTAACGAATGATCCCATATTACACGACCCCACTTGGACGAATATGCCCACAAAACTACCTTCAGGCATCCCTATGTTTGAAGGTAAAGCTAGAGAAGACCCCGCCAACCATATCATTTCCTTACACTTGTGGTGTTCTTCCAATAGCATAATGTAATATTTCGTTCATCTACGATTATTTTAGAGAACTCTCACTGAAACAACAACCAAATGGTTTGTCGACGAAAAATATGGAGCCCACCCAACATTCAAAACATTAGCCAAAGGATCCCTGTCATTTTTTCAACTTCCCATTTGTCATGATACTGGGTCCGAAATCTTGTCAGAATGCAATCAAAATACCACTATCAACATTTCATATCATATTCACGAGTGGCATATATGTCGCAACCTTTGTAAAGTGGACACCACCCCGCAACAAAGGCTAGATTAGTTCCTTCGATCACTCATTCCCACCCTTACTAAATATGTGGCCATGAACCTCCCCTAAACCGAAGATGAAGCTATCAATAAGGCTCAATAGTTCGACCTCATATACTCCCATTCTGGGTACCTATACAATGTTCCTCTGTATGCTCCTCATCCTTTTCCCTTTGGTCAAGACAAATGGGTAACATCACATTTTTTCGATGGGTTGATTGGATCCATGCCTCATACTCAACCACACACATAGACAATACCCACATATGGGACCAACCCATACTTTAATCCATACAGGGGAGTCTACTATTACCCCCTCACCACCCAACTACCCACATCCCTTCCCCAACCAATCCCTATCCCACAACCATTTCCTTAACTAATAATATCCTATCCAACTAGTAATAATGGAGAAACCTCCCCTTCTTACAACCCATATGGGCCCCCGCAGGGTAATCCATACTATCCATTCTCCAGTCTAACACAATTTCTCACACCCCCACATGGAAAAAACTAGGCGGGGGTCAGTTTCATTCAACCTTTCCCTCTTCAACAAATTCAAACTTTTGAACAGTTGAATATGGTCTATCCACCTCACCAACAAAAAAATAAGCATAAGAAAGGAAAGAACAAGAACCAGGGACAAGGAGGGAACCCCCCCAAAAAACACCCCAAGCTGGGGGAAACCAATGCCAACCCAAACAAAACCCCCAAGGAGGAAACAATAATGGTCAACCCAAACAAGGGAGAAATAACAACCTTCGAACCAATTATCCTTGTGAATTATGTGGTGAATATGGCCATTACACTCACCATTTCCCCAAAATTGTTGATTACAAACAGATGAAGGATGACATGAATCCCCAGCGGGCTCCCAACCCTCAAGGTACACCTCAAGAACCTCCCACTTATATACCACCACCACCATTGGAGTTATTACAAAAATCTATACCACATCAAGGAATCATTAACACTCAGCTATAAGGAGTCCAACACCCACACCCAAAGGGAAAGTTTCCTCCACCTGAAAAATCCCATCTAGGGAATGCCACTGACCGCAATATCCTCCTCACTACTAAAGAGGAAATACTCATACAAAATCGCAATCACCAATATGGTATATCCCCTGATACATCACCCACCACTTCAGATTCTCCCCAACCACCAACTGGAAAACCATTGATGATCCCTCGTTCTAACATTGAATCCATCGTCTACATGCATCGTGCATGCTTGCACATAAATGTGCACAACCATCATGCTAGGGACACCAATAGATACAACCTTATTGATGACATCTCTCAATCACTCGCTTCCATGTCTGTTATGGAAGTACTTCAAACATACCCTTCCCAACGAAAGGAATTACTTTCACATTTGGGGGAAATAGATCCAACAAAAAAACATCTAATCACATTTGACTTAGACAGAGAAGACTCGAGACTTCCATCATTAGTCACATTCCAGAAACCTATCAAAATACAAAATTTCACGATCCATCACTGCATCATAGTTGAAGGAGAGTCGACATGCATCATGTCCAAATCTGTTTGAAAGAAACTTGGTTAACCTTAGTTGATCCCCTTCACCATCACTCTTCAATCTTATGATGTTCGTCCATCCCAACCAGAAGGCATGGATCAAAACATACCAATCGAGTTGGGGGAAAAAACAACTCTAACGCTGACACACGCTCCCTTCACAACCCGTAGGTTAGAAGGTCCACGTCAACACAGGATCTTTCCTTTACCACTAGCCCGAAGAACTCTAAACGGTTCTTCTATTTCCCTATCGAGAAATCTGCACCCACAACGAACTCTCACGGGATCCCCTCTTTACACTTGGGAGATCGGACTTCGCAACTTCGTGAATCCAATGGTCAAGCGTTGGTCTCTCGAATCCCTGAAACTTGAAACAGTCAATGCTGACCTTTCCTTTATCCTTTCGAGGTTTTCCCTATCGTGATTTCAATAGTCACGATGTCGAGCAACTTGTCTCCCCGACTACCAAATTCTGATTTGCTAAAACTCCGATACACTCGTGAGATTTGACTTTTCTATGCCACTTCACTTCATCGGCACTTCGGACTTCGCAATATCGCGAATCCTAATGCAATGGGTTTGGGACTTTACCCCGCGAAACACCGAAATCATCAACTGAGTTGACCTCTTGTCGAGAGTGTGCCACCTGTCCACTTTCTAACTCCGTTGTGGCCCACACAATCCCCTTATCTTTCGGGATGTCACGTTTCGTGATTTCGTGATTCTCGTTGCAATGTTTATGGGACTTCCACCCACGAAAACCTGATACAAATATCAACGTGTAAATCCAACGACCCTTGTGGCTTGGATCTACGGTCCTACTCCTCCTGAGCTTATAACTTTTCGATGCTTCCGCCGTAATTCTCTTGCTTCTCTGTGAGATCCGACGGCTCACGGGATTTCGTGAATTCTCCAATGAGAATTTCGACCGTCTGTCTCTTCCTCTGAGAACTTGTCCTCCTGCGGCCCGACATTGTTGCGCTTTCCTTCATCCACTTCGAAGGCTTTGAATTCCTTTTGAACTTTTTCCAACTCTGTGTCTTTTTAGAAAAACCCTTGCACGCACTCCTTGCGACAGACTTGTAAGCACTTCCTAAGTGTTGAAGTCCTTTGACTCTGTGCACACCTACAACAACAGTCTTTAAATTCTTCTTTCAAGTTCGTAACCTTGAGACTTCACTCGGCCTGCGCACTCCTTGCACGACTCCGATGCCTGACTGCACTTCTATGGAAATGAGAACAAAAGCTATCTCTCCTAAGCTTTTAGAGACAAACCTCTAAACCTTTTGTCAATGCACTCCTTGCGGTCACTTCAACTGCACTCCTTGCAGGAAATCTTGCTCAGATAGAGAAACAATTGAAACTCATTCCATTACCCTTTCCTCTCAGATTTCAAACTTTCAACAAGAAATCATTCATACATAGCGTAAAAGAAATTGCATGACAGAAAGAGTAAAACATTCATGAGCTTAACATTCAAAGATGCATACACAGAGAATATATGGACACCATGAGTCTGAATCACAACATGCTTGTATTAATTCAGAACTTTTGTACATGGAGTCTGCTACACAGTTCTCTGCTTCTCTCCTCTATGCTCTTCATACACTAATGCTGCTTATGTTACAATACACAATGAGGGTGTCTATATCACGTTTCCCTCTTGCGCTCTAAAACTGTCTAATCTAGAATTAAATTCTATCTTCCTACATTAACTACTATAAATACCTTCTACCTACTAAGGATGAGAGCAATCGCTCAAGGTCTGTTTACATTATACAACTGCGCTCCTTATTAATTATCTTATTTAAGATGGTGCATCAATTTCAAGGTAATTTCAAAATTTGTGCTGGCGCTTGTCCAACTGTCTTTTTCTTCTGTGCTGGCTCGCTTGAGATGCTCTTGCATCAAATTCTCATTGACATAAAATTCATTGACACCCAATTAGATTATAATATCCTATTCGAATGAATCCACATGTACACCATGCAGGTTGTAGCTTCCTCAGTCTTTCGTACCATGTTATTCCCCCACAATGGGAAAATACTCACCATTGATCAAATGACCCACCATTAACCCAACCAATTAGGACACATTGATAACATCCTGCCACTAATCCACTCTAGCTCCAACTTATTCCCCATGATAGAGGTCATACCAGGTTTATTTCAAGATTCATCTTTGATTGGTGCATAGCAAGGATTCCCACTACCAATTACGGTCGTTGTGTTCAATGTCATGACCGAAGGGGTTGAGATACCTAACCTCCCAATGAGTGAGAGATCACCAAACTCCACTAATCCCACCCACCCACACTTCTTGATGAACTCCCAATATAGAATCCTCAGGAAGGAACAAAATAGAACTCACTACCCAGAGGTCAAATCCCCATTTGGTATATGGTTCCCTAGGCCATCACCCAAATTCCCTTCTTTTACCCTCTCACTGGAGTAACAAAATACCAATTTGTTTCTACCCTCACTTTACCTAACATAGTAATTTACATCCCTGTATGGTATCTAGAACCACCAACTATGGTACCAGGATTATCCCTTCCACCAGAAACTACGGCCCCATTACTGAACTCAGTGGCTCACCCAACCACTCACCCAACCAGTAACATAGTTGAAGGTAATATTACCATTGCAGGACAAAATACCTCTAGAACAGGGGGCACCACCACCAACCAACGAGGCACACGTAAAAATAAGGAACCCTCACTCCCTTCCCTACCCTGCATACCACCTTCATGTGCCTTTTGCAAAACCATTGGACACCCTATCGATCTCTTCCCCACTTTACCCGAGTTATAGAATCTTATTCCAAAGCCTATAAGTACACCACTACTACCCACGCTAGTAGCACTACCAGCCTCACCTGAACCTTCCTCCTCGAAACTTCCCAATTTGAGAACCAGGCAAGCTTCCACCATTTTTTCTGAATACGACCATTTCACACGCCACTTCCCATACCTCCCTCGATTTTGGGACACTCTAGCAGTAGTGCACCAAACCACATTACATAAGTCATCCAAAACCACCTCATAGGTACAACCACTTACTAACATTCTATATGTATCTACGTCAGTAAAAAAGCACATGTGATGCCCTTGCGTACTATGCTACCAGATGGTCCACTACACATATTTTTTTCCACTCATCATTGAGGAACACACACATTGGAGGGCCTCCCTCCCACCCATTCCACCAAGTGTACCATCCTCGATGCACATAACTGTGAATGATCCCAATCCAAATAGTTAGGAAAGGACCACTTCCTGCCAATGGACCCCTCTGGCCATTCCACCATGATGCGAGGACTCCCCCCACAAACCCCCCCAATTCCCCTGTAATACAGGTTTATGAGATTCTCCCTCCTCCATACCACAATACATCCAGTTCCCATCGAGATATTTGGTTCATTATATCTACTGACAACTCCTCATCATTCATATACCTCAGGAACAAATAATGATATCCAACCTTTACCAACTCTACCCACGAATCTTGACACCCCACTCACAATAGTTATAGACTCCTTTTACTCCATCACCTTTCAGTCTGATGAATACATTTTGGAATTCCTAATCGTGCCCGATTACTCCTGTTATGATTTTCATCATCAATCCTTTTTTCTCACACACAACACCTTCCACCCACCAGCAAACAACCCTTTCTGTACCATCGAAGCAAAATATTGCATCCCTTCTGGCCATGTAAATTGGTTAAAAAATCCAATAATCACCCACTATCAAAATTGACATTTTAGTTAAACCCAATGTCGTGGAATAAATCATTGTGGGGGGAGAATTCTTCCCAAAGTTAATCATAGTGTACAAAGCCTTATTCCAGGAATATCAATATGTGTTTTCCTAGTCATACACAGAAATTCTAGTGTTACACCCAACCATTGTTGAACATCGCATTGACACTTGGCCTAGTGTTTCCCCTATCTCCCAAAAGAAATGCCCCCTCCACCCTTCCAAAGGAATGAAGATAAAAGTCGATATCAAAAAAATTCGTACTACTAAATTCATATTCCCTATTGCACAAACATTCCGGGTTTCCAACCCTATTCTAGTCAACAAAATGCAGGGAACCATTTGAGTTTGCAAAGACTTCTGTGACCTCAACCAAGCTTGTCCTAAAGAAAACTTCACCACTCCCCTCATTGATCAAGTTATCAATTCTTGTGTCAGTCATGAAGTCCTCTCTGTAACATCCCTCTCTTGTACATCGAGTGAACTTATTCTTTGAGGACACTTGCTTGCAAGTGATCCAAATTAGTATGCTATTAAAACATTGATTTTGATCATGAGGCGTTATGTGTTGATGACATGTTGTTTTACTGCATTGATATAGATAGGTGCTATTGATTCGGTTTTCATGAGTGTGCAGGATTTTGGACCTTGAGGATGCAGAGGCATTGATGGAACCCCTTGGACTCTAGATCCAGTC
>ML799619.1:18197-50623 GCA_009831015.1 Picea engelmannii
GAATGTGACTAATGATGGAAGTCTCGAGTCTTCTCTGTCTAAGTCAAATGTGATTAGATGTTTTTTTGTTGGATCTATTTCCCCCAAATGTGAAAGTAATTCCTTTCGTTGGGAAGGGTATGTTTGAAGTACTTCCATAACAGACATGGAAGCGAGTGATTGAGAGATGTCATCAATAAGGTTGTATCTATTGGTGTCCCTAGCATGATGGTTGTGCACATTTATGTGCAAGCATGCACGATGCATGTAGACGATGGATTCAATGTTAGAACGAGGGATCATCAATGGTTTTCCAGTTGGTGGTTGGGGAGAATCTGAAGTGGTGGGTGATGTATCAGGGGATATACCATATTGGTGATTGCGATTTTGTATGAGTATTTCCTCTTTAGTAGTGAGGAGGATATTGCGGTCAGTGGCATTCCCTAGATGGGATTTTTCAGGTGGAGGAAACTTTCCCTTTGGGTGTGGGTGTTGGACTCCTTATAGCTGAGTGTTAATGATTCCTTGATGTGGTATAGATTTTTGTAATAACTCCAATGGTGGTGGTGGTATATAAGTGGGAGGTTCTTGAGGTGTACCTTGAGGGTTGGGAGCCCGCTGGGGATTCATGTCATCCTTCATCTGTTTGTAATCAACAATTTTGGGGAAATGGTGAGTGTAATGGCCATATTCACCACATAATTCACAAGGATAATTGGTTCGAAGGTTGTTATTTCTCCCTTGTTTGGGTTGACCATTATTGTTTCCTCCTTGGGGGTTTTGTTTGGGTTGGCATTGGTTTCCCCCAGCTTGGGGTGTTTTTTGGGGGGGTTCCCTCCTTGTCCCTGGTTCTTGTTCTTTCCTTTCTTATGCTTATTTTTTTGTTGGTGAGGTGGATAGACCATATTCAACTGTTCAAAAGTTTGAATTTGTTGAAGAGGGAAAGGTTGAATGAAACTGACCCCCGCCTAGTTTTTTCCATGTGGGGGTGTGAGAAATTGTGTTAGACTGGAGAATGGATAGTATGGATTACCCTGCGGGGGCCCATATGGGTTGTAAGAAGGGGAGGTTTCTCCATTATTACTAGTTGGATAGGATATTATTAGTTAAGGAAATGGTTGTGGGATAGGGATTGGTTGGGGAAGGGATGTGGGTAGTTGGGTGGTGAGGGGGTAATAGTAGACTCCCCTGTATGGATTAAAGTATGGGTTGGTCCCATATGTGGGTATTGTCTATGTGTGTGGTTGAGTATGAGGCATGGATCCAATCAACCCATCGAAAAAATGTGATGTTACCCATTTGTCTTGACCAAAGGGAAAAGGATGAGGAGCATACAGAGGAACATTGTATAGGTACCCAGAATGGGAGTATATGAGGTCGAACTATTGAGCCTTATTGATAGCTTCATCTTCGGTTTAGGGGAGGTTCATGGCCACATATTTAGTAAGGGTGGGAATGAGTGATCGAAGGAACTAATCTAGCCTTTGTTGCGGGGTGGTGTCCACTTTACAAAGGTTGCGACATATATGCCACTCGTGAATATGATATGAAATGTTGATAGTGGTATTTTGATTGCATTCTGACAAGATTTCGGACCCAGTATCATGACAAATGGGAAGTTGAAAAAATGACAGGGATCCTTTGGCTAATGTTTTGAATGTTGGGTGGGCTCCATATTTTTCGTCGACAAACCATTTGGTTGTTGTTTCAGTGAGAGTTCTCTAAAATAATCGTAGATGAACGAAATATTACATTATGCTATTGGAAGAACACCACAAGTGTAAGGAAATGATATGGTTGGCGGGGTCTTCTCTAGCTTTACCTTCAAACATAGGGATGCCTGAAGGTAGTTTTGTGGGCATATTCGTCCAAGTGGGGTCGTGTAATATGGGATCATTCGTTAATTTTGTTAGATTATTGAGTGAATCCAAAAAGGGCATGATAGGAGTGAGATTTGCCATGTTATGGGAGGAAGTGGTTCCTCGTGAGCTTGTACTTTGTGGAAAATTTTTGTCTCTTCCTCCCTGTGGTGGAGGGTTTGTTTCGGAATTTCTTTGGATACTAGTTCCAAGAAAAGTGGCTCCTAGTAATCCTGAGCCTACTACTATGGCACTAACTAGTGTATGTGATGGTACTGTTGATGTCTCAGAGAAATTAAGAACACCACCCAAAATTGGGGGTAAATTTCTCAAGCATCTGGAATGGCGGGGATACTGTCGTTCACCTATGATTATAGGTTAGAAGTGGATGTGTGTAAATGGTGATGAAGAATGATAGTACAAGTTTATTTCATATTAATTTAAACAATGTATTCATAAAATTTCATGTACTTCTAGTGGTGAAAAATAATACATCAAGACAATGTAAAAAAGTGGTTTGAGATTTTCTAACTCCTCGTGGGGGAATAAAAATCAAATGCATGTTTCTTGTTCGATGTAACATCCTTCCTCTCAATAAAAGTGGACCTCCAAAAAATCTCTTGACAGTGGGACAAAAACCACTTAAGGAGAAACTAGTGAAGGAACGAACAATCAGTTATAATGAGGGGTGAAGGGAGCATATCCCAAAAGGACTGGAGATATTTCCCAAGGACTTATAAAAATATGAATGAGGTGTGATTTCATAGCACAACTGCCATCTTGGGTACATAAATCCTAAATTTTGGCTACTAGGATAGCTCCATCAAGCACAACATTTAGATTTTCAGTGTCAAAAGTCGGTCACAGGCTGAATACTTTCCAAGGGTTGGGTGACCCAAGGAGGCATGTGCAGAACAACTGGACCTCAGGCTTCGACTCTTCATGGGTGTCTCCCTGCCTTATGGTATAGGAATGCTTGAGTGGGAGGATTTTGGCACCCTAATTCAGAACTTTCTATGTTTCAAATGAAGAATGATGATGGGGAGTTATTTGTATCCCTATCCCTAACATCGTAACTTAGACTACCAAATTCTTTTGTGTTCCTTTGGTGGAGGTTATAAAGTGGGTTGATTATGGTTTTTTTTAGAATGTAAAAAAGGGTTGTGAAGTTGGGTTCATTGACCAACTTCATTCTTAATGGGGGAAAATACCCTTTTCTAGACAAATGAATCCTTCAAGACTTTCAAGTATCTAGCAAAAGGGTTTTTTGAATAAGTGAGAGTGTGTGCAGGGAGTGATTGTGGTGAAACAAAATTTTTAATAAATTAAATTCAATATTTTAGCATGGTGAACATACTGTGGTCCTTTACTTCTCTTATTTATGTAACTTACTAAATTTGTTCAAAATGACCCTTGCAAAGGGAAGGAAATCATAAGCTATGATGGTGGATATGATAATCCTTACTTGGAACCTTTGTCTTCCTAAGGTGTTTTGTAATCTAGAAAACTTGAAACTAGTCCTAGATTGTGAGCATGTGGGTATGTGTGGGCCCTTACAACTTCTTTAAAATCGCTAGGTAAATTACTCTAAGAATCTGAAAACTATCCTAGAATTGCATGCATGTGGGCGTATAGGCCCTTACCACTCTTTTAAGATTTAGTTTTCAACAAGTAAATGGAGAGGATTGGCCTCTTTTGTTTGAAAGTGATTTGATTTACCAAGGCAGGTGGAGACTTATCTAAGCAACCTCTTTTTCTGATTTCCAAGATCATAGTAAAGTGTGAGGAAAGAGCATACTACAAGATTAGTTTAGATGGTCTTCTAGTCCCAATTTAATGTGATGACTTTTGTAAAATTAAAACTTTTGAAATTCAAATGAAAAACCTCTTAAGCCATCCACATGCCAATCAAGGAAATCAAAGATATTATGGTTTCTTTTAGTCTCCCTAATTATATATGTGTGATTTGAGGTTAATGGATGCAAGAATGAGATCTCACCTTGCGTGTACTGGATTTTACAAAGTGCTAAAATAAAATCTAAACTACTAAGTGGTAGTGGGAAGCTCAAGCCTTACACTCATTATGGATGCTCAAAATATTTTTAAGAGGAAGTTGGCTTCCCAAAGATAAAAATGAGAAGCATAACAATACTTAAATTCTTCTTCTTTTTTTGCATACAATGTCTCTTTATTTATAGTAGGATGGAAAACGTTTTCTCAACTGGCTCCAAGTGTGAATAGGAATCCCTTGGTGGTACCTCCCATCCCTTTCAGTTATCCCAAGGTGAAGTTTGAGGGCGATTTTGGGTATGGGGGAGGTTCCCTTCATCCCAAAAATGGTGAAGGCCCAACCAAACTCATTAATGCCCTGTTTCAACGTCCACGCGGGTAGTTCGATTGTCAATCACACACTCTGTGTACTGTGCACGTCCTACATTATGTTAGCCTGTGCAGATGTGCGTGCATGGCTTTGGATGAATGCACGAAGATTTCCAGAAACACTTTTTCATAGTTTCATCATTGTCTTTCCAACCTGAGTGTAATATTTCCATGAACATTGGTAGTATGTTGTGTTTTTTTTACCTATTTCTTCATACATTGTCTGTGTTTGTACTGAGCCATTTTCTGATGATAACAGTTAGTTAGGAGGATGTTAGTGTCCATTTGTTAAAGGTTGTCTGACTTGTAGGAAACACAAGTGAGGGGAGCTCAACCTGTCCAACGGGGGAGAATTCTCACCACACATAGCTTTCATTCTCTCTATAAATTTTATTCAATGGTAATTTCTTGTTTGGAGTTTGGTAAAGAAACCATGAATATTCTTCATGGAATTTGTTTAACATACAATGTTTATATTCAGATGGAGACTCCATCTTTACCCTTGCGCTTGGATTGTCAACTCCATAAACGTTTTATTTTAATATATGTTGATTCCTTATTAATAAAATGGAGGAATGTGACTCTAGAGAGTCTTTGTTACTGCGTTAGGGTTGATATCTTATGGCTTCATAGATTTATCTACGAGAGTATCTTTTACTTTTTCTGCAACTATGGTTATTTGTGCATGTATAAAGATATAAATATCTATATATGAACCCTAGAATTCTTATTAACCGTCATGGATTTCTGGGTATTATATAAAGAAATTATTTATATGGTTTATGCATGGTCTCATAAATTTTATGGGGTTTTTTTCCTGAAACTTCTATGATATTCTTTCAAGTTAGTTAGGAGATAGCTCTGAAAATCATCTGTTTACGTACTGTAATACGTTTTACATTTTATATTCAAGATACATTTGTTTTGTTCTTGACCACAAATTAATTTCTTATAAGAATTAACAGTATAGAAAACTATTTTATGTAAAGAAAAACTTGTATTCAAGATACATTTGTTTTGTTCTCGACACAAACTAATTTCTTATAAGAATTAACAAACAGTATAGAAAACTATTTTATGTAAAGAAAAACTTGATATATTATGTTGTATATAAAAACAATAAATGGACTTTTCATTTTTCTTTTGTAACAAAAATAAGTAACACCTTTCAAAAGTACGTAGATTCCTTTGCGATTTTTTTTTTTCAAATACTCCTTTATAATAACCTACGCATTATTTTGTATTTTCTCTAATGAATGATAACAAATATCTTTTTCTAGGAATCATTCTCTTGATATTTTGTAATAACTTTTATCATTAGTTGAGGGGTACAGAACAAAGAATACAACTAATCAGAAAATGTAAATCTTCTCAATCATTCCCTACTATATTAATACTATAAATTTTACAATCATCTATTAGTATAGTAATTCATAAACAAATTAATTTAAATAAATTAAAGAACATGTATGAGCTTTTTTGAGTAACTGAGTATAAAACTAATTTCTTTTAAACATAGACATGAATATACAAGATTACTTGTTCTTTTCACTCCTGAGCTTAAATCATTATTTCATATGGACTAAAAACTTCATAACTATCTTCATAAATCTCAAAGTTTGATTTTTTCTCAAAACCATCAAACTTAAATTATCCTCAGACATATTCAGCAACCTCGTGCCTCTATACTCTTCTCTTTTCTTTTTCACCAGAAAAATTAGCTTTCCTAGCTATTTCTTTTAAGTTAGCCTCATCCCTAACCCTACAAAATATTATTTCCCTAACTTTGTGCTAACTTGTTCCCTCACATCCCACATCATTCGAAGTAGGTTTACACTTGTCCTCATAGACAATATTTACTTTGGTGGTTTTTATCCCTTTTCACTCACTCATGGAATAATGATTTACTCTTTCTAAATGGATTTTCTAATCATTTTGTTTCTAGTTAAATAACAAATTAAAAATAATATTTAAAAAAACTATTCATCATCATCAATCTTTATGATGATGTAATTTTCACATAAATATTTTTTCAACTTTCACCACATAAATCGTCAAAATTAAAATATTTAAATGTTTTTAAATGGAAGGAAATTATAATACCCAAAATACCAAGAAAGTTGTTATTTATTAAATGAATAATAACAAAAGAAAATCCCATTGATTTGGTACTATGGGAAACAAAATGCAACCAAAATTCTATGCCTTGGATAGTTCAAAAATGCTAGAGAGGAACCGAATTGTTGGCAGTAAGCATAGATTTTCAAGAGATATAACCTTGCTATGGTATCCAAATCAAGTAGCCAAGGATCAATTTATTATTTCTTGGCTTAGCTCATATCTTTATGGTTAGTTTTAGAATGACTCAATAGGATCAAGGTTATATTACTAAAGCATATGGATATGTCAATCCCACCCTAAAAATTCCTAAATAGTGTGCTAGCTATGTCTCACATTGGGTCATCCAGGTGATTTCAACATGACGTCATCTCTTTTGGAGAGGGAAAAGGAGGTCATAGAAATATTGATAAAATAATCTTAGTTTTGATAGAAACCATTGATAAACTAAGATTGATTGATATTCAAACCACCAATGGATGGCACACTTAAAATAATACACTTAGAATACTAAAAAATAAGTTTCACATCAAATAGAGGCAAAGGCTAGACCATTTAATAGTCTCTAAAACTCGTATACAAAGGAAAACACCTTTTAGAAAATACCTTTTATAGATAAAATTTTACCTTTC
This sequence comes from Picea engelmannii, assembly GCA_009831015.1. NCBI lineage: Eukaryota > Viridiplantae > Streptophyta > Pinopsida > Pinales > Pinaceae > Picea > Picea engelmannii. The sequence goes on from ML799619.1 coordinate 25,165, forward strand.
TCTCGGTAAGACCACTAGCCATTTAGCCTTTCTCATCCTTTCTCACGACTTCCCTTTTCACACCCAAGACATGACCATTTGGGTTTGAGAATTTAGAGCTTGATCACCCATACTTATTGCCAAATATAACATCTTGGTGTCATCGTATATTTCCTCTTGATTGTACAAAAATGTTTCAGTTTCAACCGAAATTAAAGGAAAATAATCAAAATATCAAGATTTGGAATAAAGGGCCATAAATCGATAGAAAATAATATGGATGGGAAAAAAGTATATATCATTCATGAGTCTAGAATGAAGGAATACATAGGATAAGAAATCCACCTCAAGAAGGAACTGAATACACAAGCCACACAAGATGAAACCATATGGAGGTAGAAATTAAGAATCAAATGGTTCAAAGAATGTGATAGAAGCTCAAACTTATTCCATAACAAGATGATTAATTGGAGAAACCATAATTGGATCTCAATTATCAATTTGACAATGGGGGAAATATGGAGAAGCATTAAGATATTGAATTTTAACTCAAGAATCATTTCAACCATATTATTTATGATATTGTAGATGACAATTAGAATACATGTCAAAGAAATGGAACCGAGAAAGTCCTTAGGTCTAGATGGATTCATGACATATTTTTTAGTCATTCTAGTTGGTGGTATTTGATGCAGACCCCCGACCCTCGTGCCAAGATCTGCACAGGATCGATCTTCTTTGAATCTGCAGAACTAAAATAGTTCTTTCGGGCCCTCACTAGAACCCCACGAATCCAATCCACAGGTCCTTCGGAAACCCCATCTGCGCGAACAAGCACAAGGTGTGAGCTTCACCTCCTCCAAGCGACCATGTCGCTATGACCTCGAGCCAATCCAAATAGGCACCTTTCGCATTTCGCGACTTTGGGGTTTTCAACGCAAAATGCCCTGACTCCTTGTCCTCAGAATTTCTGAAATTCCAAACCTCGAAAGGGTCTAACGGCTCCTCGACTCCTCCCTTAAAACCTTCTCCATGTGGCCCAGTCCTATGACCTAATGCTATTCCTCTGAATTTTTTCGGGGTGTCACGATATCACGAGTCGAGACTCCCTGTCTCACGACTCCTTCACTCTTGAACTCTCGGTTGCTGAAATGTTGAAATAGGCTTAACATCTCTGGTTCCTCCCTTAGCCTCCATCCATGTGACCACCACTCTTTGACCATGCGCTTAATGTCAAAGCGCTACCGGCTTTCATGATTCAGGGAATCACGATGCAAGCGTTCCTCCTTTCCCTTTTGAATCCCTGGTCCACGAAATGCTAAAATATCTCTCTGCTGATAGATCAATGGCCCAGGTCCTTCTGGAACCGACGACCACGATCTAACTGGATCGACGGCTCAAAATATTTCGGGCCTTTTCCTGAAACCTTGAACGCTTGCCACGTGTCCTTCTGTGGACGGTCACGATGCTTTCGGGATTTGACGAGTCCTCTTCCTTCTGCTGTTACGAGGTTTAAACCTCGCACACATTTTCTAGATCCGACGGCTCATGAAAAATCAACACTTCTCCCTCAAAGTTTCTACCATTCGTTCTACCCTTTAGTGCGGCTTCCCAGGGATTAAACCCCTCGCACCTTCTTCCGGATCCGACGGCTATCGGTCCTTGGTGATAGATCTGATGGCCCATATCCTTTTCCCTGTCCACCTCCTAGGGACTAAACCACATGCATGTATCCTTGATCAAACAACTCGCAGGCCACTGCGCTCCAGATCTGACAACTGGCGCGATTTCACAATTTCGACGATTGCAAGTATGGGGTGTAACCTCCTCTTCTCCTCCAATCCCTGATTCCCAAATGTGTGGATATCCAAGGGTTTAAACCCCCTGTGCCTTCGCCTGCTCCAACGGTTGTTGGGTATTAGCATTAGATCTGATGGTTCATATCTATCCTCCTTGCACGCTCTCCTCCTATTGCCTGGTCATAGATTCAACGGTCTAGATCTTTCCTCCCAATGCCGATCCAATGACAGATGTGCTCCTCCTCCTAAGCTTGCACCTCTTCCCTTCCCTTGGAAGAAATTCGATGCTTGAAGGTCTCGACCTTTGATGCTTCCCTTGCGAGCCCGGTTCCTTTGGGTCTCGTCTGCATTATACAAATGCTTCCCCTCCTGAGCTTAGTCAACTTAGAAACCTCGAAAGATTTCTCGACCTTCTGCTCCTTTCTTCTGTTTCTCTATGCACAAAGGCACTATTCCTCCTGAGCTTCGTGACTTAGAATAAGTCCACCCTCACACACTCCTTATGCTGTTGAGATTTCCTTAATCTTAGATCCAAAGTATTTCTTGAAAAGAAATGCTTCACACCCTCTTGGCATTCCTTTGCTCAATGCACACCTTGGAGAGCCCACAGAGTGTTCAGTAACTCTAGTTTTTTTCGAACTCGACACTTCCCTTTCCTCATAACTCGAAAGAGAGTTCTTCTCGGTGCATTCTATGCATTCACCCAATGCCCCCTTGGCAGAGCTCTACGAAACCTGCAGTAGTTTTGTCTTCCCTGAACTCGAACCAGAGTTCCTCCTGTGCACTCCTTGCACTCGCTCGATGCCCTCCTGGCAGAGCTCTACAAAACCTCAGACATTTTGTCTTTCATCTTTGTGCTCTTCTTTGCACAGTGTCTCCTTCGGGATGTTCATCAATCCTGGGGGTTTTCCTTTGAGTCCAAGATTTCCTCTGGTGCGCCCTCCTGGCACGTCTCTGCCTAAATTTCGCAGAATTCAGAAGTGCACTCTATGCACTGGCTTACAAAACCCACAGTGTTTTGTCATGCAAACTCTTGCATGAAGCCACAAAGAACCAGACCTGGAATCAAAGAACCCAACATACAACAATTTATGTATGTAACATGCAAATGTGTACAAACATACATCTACAACATATCATAAGCACATAAAGACATTCATTCAATTACCCAAAATAACATGCATGAAAAACTGCTCTCTGTTTGTATTAATAAAAATGCCTCTTTACAAATGTGCTCAAGCTCTGACTGCAATAGAGTCACGACTTCTTATCTTATCCATTATGTTCTGTCTCAATATTTGAACTCTCTATCAAAATAAGGTGCTAAGATCTTTTTACAAGAAGGGGCTCCTCGAGATCTTCCCTCCATCTCACCAACTCTCATAAATTACAATGAATTACATTGAATGGGCCATCTAATCTGAATCAGATCTAGATCCCCATTGACCTGTTAGCCATTAAGGCGAAACCAACTACAACATGCTCAAAGGCACAGCTTGGCTCTACCAGCCTTACAAACATTTAATACATTAAATTCAAAATTGAAATTTGAAAGTGAGAGGGTTGCGCATCTCCTCTCCATTGAACACGTGTTGGGTGCATTGGCTGGTTGGCGCTTGATGACATACAATGATGCTCCTGCATCAGTATGGAAAGATATTCGTGAGGTTGTGAAAAGTTCCAAAGTATCCTAGAATATTCCTAAATCTTCCAATCCTATTTTCCTTACTATCATTTCTAAGGATCAAAATTTAAACAATGCAGATAATTTTAGACCTATCTCCTTATTCAATGTTATCGACAAGATTATAATGAAAATCATAGATGAATGTTTGAATCCCATCATGATGAAAATAATATCACAAGAATAGAGTGAATATGTTGAAGTAAAATATATCATGGATGGCATAATTGTAGCTCATGAAACCATGTATTCCTAGAAATTCAATAAAGCACTAGTTATGATGATAAAGCTTCGCATACTAAAGGATCTCTCAGAAAAAAAGAGTCATCAACAAATTGCAAATGAGAAAGGTGGCTAACATTGTGATTCAACTTGATTCCTTGTATGAGGCCACAAGAAAGAGCTAATTTGAGAATTCAATCTAAACCTTTAACTATAATAACAAACAATAAAAGGGAAAGATGATCACCTTTTCAATATGAGGGGCTCAAGGTATTCTAAGGAGAACCATTAACTAAAATTGAAAAAAACATAAGAGATCAGGTTGTTTACCCAAAGGATCCGTTCTTGAAAAATCCAATGCTACCAATACCTATTGAAGGAAATTCCATCTCGTTTGACCATAATCCTTAAGCATGTATAACTTTATCATCATACCTGGTGCTTTATTGAATTTCAATGAATATATGGTTTCATGAGCTACAATTACGCCATCCATGGTATATCTTACTTCAACATATCCACCCTATTCTTGTGAGATTATTTTTATCATGATGGGATTCAAACAATTAGCTACGATTTTCATTATAATCTTGTAGATAACATTGAATAGGGAGACATGTCTAAATCTATATGCACTATTTACTTTTCGATCCTTAGAAATGATAGTAAGGAAAAACGGATTGGAAGATTTAGGAATATTCTAGGATACGTTAGAACTTTTCACAACCTCCCGAATATCTTTACCTACCACCAACTAGAATGGACAAAAACTCTGTCATGAATCCATCTAGGCCTAGGGACTTTCTCAATTCCACTTCCTTGACTGGTAGCCTGATTGGCCTCTACAATATTATAAATAATCTGGTTGAAATGATTCTTGATTGTCCTCTAGAATATCATAAATAATATGGTTCAAATGATTCTTGAGTTCAAATTCAATATCTTCATGCTTCTTCATATTTCCCCCATTGTCGACTTGATAATTGAGATACAATTATGGTTTCTTAAATTAATCATCTTATTATGGAAAAACTTTGAGCTTCTATCACGTTCTTTCAACCATTTGATTCTTGATTTCTACCTCCATAGGGTTTCATCTTGCATGGCCTATGTATTTAGTTCCTTCTTGAGGTGGATTTATTATCCTATGTATTCCTTCATTCTAGCCTCATGAATGATACAGACTTGTCGCATATCCATCTTCTTTTCTATCTAGTTCTCGGCCTTTATTCCAAATCTATATTTTGATTAATTTGCTTTAATTTCGGTTGAAATTGATACATTTTGTACAATCAAGAGGAAATATATGATGACACCAAGATGTTATATTTGGAAAGAAGTATGGCTTATCAAGATATAACTTATCAAACCCAAATGGTTTGGGTGTGAAAGAGAAGTCCTGAGAAAGGCTAATTGCCTAGCGGTCTTAGCAAGAAAAAGGTAAAATTTTATCTATAAAATGTATTTTCGTGTGTATAATAGTTTAAGAGTCTATTAAAGGGTCTAGCCTTGACTCTATTTTATGTGCAACTTCTTTATTATTATTCTCAATGTATTATTTTAAAGGTTCCATCCATTGGTGGTTTGGATATCAACCAATCTTAGTTTATCAATGGTTTTTGTCAAAACTAATATTATATTATCAATATTTCTATGACTTAATTTTTTTCCTCCAAGACAGTTGACTTCATGTTGAAATCACCTCCTATTATCCAAGGATGACCCAATGTGAACCTAATTGTAGCTAGCACACTATCTGGGAATTTTTAAGGTGGGATTGTCATATCCATATGATTTAGTAATATAACCTTGATCCTACTCAATCATTCTATAACTAACTATTAAAATATTGGCTAAGTCAACCAATAAACAATTTCTCCATGGCTACTTGAGTTGGATCACATAGAAAGGTTGTCTCCCGTTAAAATATATCTTTACTGTGAGCAAATCACTTCTTGTCTAACATTTCTGAACTATGGAAGTCATAGAATTTTGGTTTCATTTTGCTTCCTAGAGTATGAAAACTATGAAAACTATGGTATTTTCTTTTATTACTATTCATTTAATAAAGAATAAATTTCTTGGTATGTTGGGGATTGTAATGTCTTTTCATTTATAAATATTTAAATATTTTAATTTTGATGGTTTATGTTGTGAAATTTGGAAAAATACTTATGTCAAAATTGTATCATTATAAATATTGATGATGGTGAATATTATTTGTAAATATTTTTTTTAATTTATTATTTAACTAGAAAAAAAAATGATTAGAAAACCCAGTTACAAAGAGTAAATCATTATTCCATGGGAGAGTGAAAAGGGATAAAAACCACTAGTGTAAATATTTTCCATGAGGACAAGTGTAAACCTATTTCGAATGATGTGGGATGTGAGGAAACAATGTAGCACAAAGTTAGGGAAATCATTTTTTTTAGGGGTAGGGATGAGGCTAACTTGAAAGAAATACCTAGGCAAGCTAATTTTTCTAGTGAAAAAGAAAATACACAAGTATAGAGGAGGAACGAGGTTGTTGAGAAATTCTGAGGATAATTTGAGTTTGATGGTTTTGATAAAGAAACAAACTTTGATATTTCTGGAGATGGTTATGTAGTTTTAAGTCCCTTTGGAATAATGATTTAGACTTGAAGGTGATAGGAACAAGTAATCTTGTATGTTCATTTCTATGGTTAGAAAGAATAGGTTTTCTACTCAGTTTGTTTCCAATTACTCAAGCAATCTCATATATGTTGTTTAATTTATTTTCCATTGATTTATTTATGAATTACTATACTAATATGTAATTGTAACATTTATAATATTAATACAGTAGGGAATGATTGAGAAGATTAATAGTTTATGAAGAAGTGTATTTTATTTTCTTGTACACATGAACTAATGATAAAAGTTATTACTAATATGTAATTGTAACATTTATAATATTAATACAGTAGGGAATGATTGAGAAGATTAATAGTTTATGAAGAAGTGTATTTTATTTTCTTGTACACATGAACTAATGATAAAAGTTATTACGAAATATCAATAGAATGATTCTATCTAGAAAAAGGATATTTCTTATCTTTTATTAGAGAAAATACAAAATAATATGTACGTTATTATAACTGAGTATTTAAAAATAAAATAAAAGAAGTCACCAAGGAATCTGTGTACTATTGAAAGATGTTACATATTTTTGTTACATAAGGAAAATGAAGAGTCCATTTATTGTTTTTATATACAACAAAGTATATCAAGTTTTTCTTTACAAAGAATAGTTTTCAATATGGTTAATTATTATAAGAAATTAATTTATGGTCAACAACAAAACAAATGTATTTTGAATGTAAAACATATAACATCTTACATCATGTAAAAAGATGATTTTCAAAGCTATCTTTTAACTAACTAGAAAGAATAGCATAGAAGTTTCAGGAGAAGAACTTCATAAAAGTTATGAGACCATGCATAAACCATATAAATACTTTTTTTTATATAATACCCATAAATCCATGATTGTCAATAACAGTTCTACGGTTCATATACAGATATTTATATATTTATACATGCACAAATAACCATAGTTGTAGACAAAGTAAAATATAGTTTGGTAAATAAATATATGAATCCATAAGATATCAAACCTAACACAATAACAAAGAATCTCTACAGTCAAATTCATCCATGATATTAATAAGGAATCAACATATATTTAAATAAAATGTTTATCGAGTTGAGAATCCAAGCGGAAGAGTAGAGATGCAGTCTCCATATGAATATAAAAAATGTATGTTAAACAAATTCCATGAAGAATATTCATTGTATCTTTACCAAACTCCAAATAAGAAGTTACCATTGAATAAAATTTACAGAGAGAATGAAACCTAGGTGTGGTGAGAATTCTCCCCTTGCGAACAAGTTAAGTTCCCCTCACTTGGGTTTCCTACAAGTGAGACAAACTCTAACAAATGGATACTAACATACTTCTAAATAGATATCATATTTTCTTGCAGGAGAGATGAGAGAGAAGAAGAGAAGGTATATGCACCTCATTTCTAACGTTTGTTCTCATTGCTCCAATGGTTGAGCTCCAATACAAGTAGCTCCCTCACAAAGTTAAACTTGTAAGAACAAGGGAACCTTATAATACTACTATTTATGATTAGTTAATATAAACCCTACCTATTTATAACTTACATAAAGTGATTATATGAACAAGAAATTAATAAGACAGTATAAGAGGAATATGCCAAGTTCTTATATTCAATGAAAAGCAAGAAGTTTACAACCTGATGATGCTGCAATCCTCCAAGCTTCTGTATTCATCCCTTGAACATGAATCCACCTCATATTATTCAGAAAGGTTTGGTTCTCTTTCAAAATATTATAGGTTTGATGTATTACTCCTTTCCCCCCTCCCCTCTCACTTTGAAATGGCGTGGTTATATAGATGTAGAAAGGTCTAACCACTAGGATAAACTAGGAGTGTAGTTGAGGATAAGGTGGATTAGGTTAGGATTTGAAATATCTTCATGGTTATTTTTTCTCTGAGATAGAATGGAAGAAGGATCAAATCATATCTTGATGCAAACAAGAAAACAAACCCAAAACCATCCAGATCTTCCTCGAAGATTCACCCTAGATTCATGGATTTTGACCGAATTGGCATTGCCGCTCCCCCAGAGAGGTGTATAGTGCATTCAGGAGGCCCCCTTAAAACTGGAAGAGAAGTACAGATGTCCCCCCTACATGGGAAGGGGGTGTCCATGGTCAAACAGAGCAAGGAATAAGTGGAAAAGGTCATATTTGTAGGGTTTTAAAGGTGTCTTGTTCTTCTTGATGCTCAAGGGGATGTAATGGATCATTATTGCATGGTGTTGAGGTGGTGACACTTAGGAAAAAAGAAACAAATAAGGTACGACACTTAGAAGAATGAACCATAGAATTTGTGACACTAACGTTGTCGAGCAAAGTGAAGTGCGGCACTTTACGACACTTAGCAAAGGGCGAAAAAATGGTGTATAACACTAGGTTAAAACCAATGGTAAGGTAACCATGTATTTAATGGTAGATCATAAATACTCATACAAAAGAAGTTTTCCACAACATAGTATATGAATGAATCCTTAACCTGATTATTAAGAGAGAAACCAAGAACTAGGTACTTGGGTATTCTCTCCATGCTAATATGAAAGGAGTTGATGCTCCACAGAGCATCAACCACTCTAAAAAAACACAACAAACAAGTTAGAAGTTGATATAACCAGAGATCATATATATCATTGGAAGCATGAGCTTAAGAAAAAATATTGTTTTACCTTTGAGAATAAGTGGGGTTGAATAAGCTATGTAGAAGCTATTCTGATGCAGAAGCATTGCCAACAAAGCATAAGAGAAGGACAACTAGGCGCACTAGTGCAGATTTTGAAGAAATTTAAATATTGGAGAATGTGTATCACACAAATATTTTGAAAAGGAATTTTAATTAAATAATATCTTAAATGTTGTAGAGATGGATGGTTCATGAAGACATCAGAGAATGTATTTCTTTTAATATAGCCGAGTGCAGTACAGATTCAATGTGTTCGATCTGATTTGTCTATCAAAAATATTTATTGTAATAAATATTAGTAGTTTATAGATTTTAATTCGACGGGATATCTTTAGGGTAATTGGAGGGAAGATCTTGAAGAGCCCCCTTGTATAAAATCTTTGTAGTGTTATCCAGTAGAAGTTGTTGATGGGCCGTTGAAAGCTAAGTTGTTGTTAGGCTGCAGATAGTTGTTGTAGAATTTATCAAAGTAGTGTATGAACATATGTATATTTCAGTTGAATGAATATAACAGAGAAGCATTGTCCCAAATGTATGGTGTTAATGAGTCTATCTAAACGAATGAATGGTAGACTTTCTGTTTATTTCCAATTCTCTGTTATTTCTTGTTCTTGTTATTATGCATGCATTTACATGGCTAGATGTATGAATCTGTGATATTTTAAATAAGTTTAAATTGTTTCTCTTCTATGAGAAAGTAAAAGTGTGCATAGTGTCCACAAGGAGTGCATTGACATATTCTATCTCGAATCATAGCTCAAAAGAGATAATGTGAATATTATAGATACAAGGAGTGCATAGTGTATGCAAGGAGTGTGTGACAGGGTCTATTTTGACTCAGAAAGTTCTCGAGAGGTAGCTTCAAGGAGAATTTATCTGCAAGGAGTGTGTGAACAAGTATTCTAACTCAGAATCTCAAGAGGAGTAGTTGAATTCATCCATAGAGAGGTGAAATTATAGAAGGGAACCTATTGCAAGGCAAGCACAGGATGAAATTCGACTAAGTGTCGAAAAGATTATTTTGAGGAGACATGAGTTCGAGAAAGAGCAAGCTCAAGAGGGATAATGACGAGAAATATTCTAAGGAAAGAATCCTTTGAGGTTTCCCAAACTCAGTAAAGAGAAATCCATCCAGAAGGGATTGGAATCATTCCAGATTGTCAGATCTAAGAGGAGTTTCACAAAGGCCAGTCGTGAGGTATTTTAGAGGTCGGAGTTCAGGACACTTCTAAGTATTGAAAGATGGGATCAACGAAGTTGTGAACTCGTGAGTTGAATCTAACCATTGTCTATGAGGAGACACGTGGCCGCAGATTAAGGAATCCATAAGTTAGGATCCAGAAGATGTAAGTGTGGAGTGGGTGAAGTTTTGTGAAGTCACAAAACGCGAAGCATATATGGACTGTCATATCCAGGGAGACACGTGGTAGAGACCCATGAATTCAGAGGAAGTTGTTTCAGAACGAAACAAAGGAGGATATTGAAGTATTGTTGGAGCCCGAAGTGGATAAAAGTTGGCCGAGGTCATAGCCCATGGTCACATAGAAAATAAAGAGTCTAGCGCAATACTAGTACTCATGAATCAATGTCTCCAAGCATCAGAGAGTGGATTTGTAAGTCATTCTAACTTACACGTGACATCAAGGGGCCATGTGTGATTGTATAGATTATTGAGGGTCTATTGAAGACTCAAAGAACCAATTTGGATTAGAGAGTTTGAATATCCAAGACCAGGAGGTCGCGAGATCCCTGAGAGAGAAGGGGGGTTGTCGTCAAGAGTGGTATCAGAGTAGATTTAGAATTGAATTATGAAGGTAAATGAGATAGATAAGTAGGTTGATATCATTGAGTGGTATCATATACATCAGCACAATGCCTCCTCAAAGACCTGCAGAACCGCCCGTAGCAAATAGAGCTATGTATAGTGAGATGACTTAAAGCAAGGTTGGATTCTATGGAAACAACACAAAGGAGAGCACATGATGTTGGAGATGTCAGCGATGCCGAAAATGAAGAAGTGGAATTCGAAGAATATGTAGCAGACGATGTTGCGGAAGAGATCTTGCTAAAAGAGGTTGTTAAGTTGGGAGCTAGAGAGAATATAGACATCCTGATGTATGAAGGTAATTTAGACATTGAATAATTTCTTGATTGGATACAAGCAATGGAAAAATATTTTGACTGTGAAGATGTCAATGAGGAGAAAAAGGTGAAACATGTTGCCACTAGGTTGAAAGGACATGCAACATTGTGGTGGGATGAACTACAGGATGACATGAGAAGAAAATTCAAACAAAAGATGAGGAGTTGGGATCGAATGGTATCCAAACTAAAGGAAAAATTCATACTGAAGGACTACCAGATAAATCTGTTAAGGATATTGCAAAACTTGAGACAGAAAGGAATGGTTGTGAAGGAGTCAGAGGAGTTATACATATTGAACGTCAGGGCTAGACAAAAAGAGAGGGATGAGGAAAAAGTTTCCAGGTACATCAACGACCTGAGATATGAAATCCAATATGAAATCAACATGATGATAGTAAGGAAAATAGAGGACACATACCAAATTGCGCTGAAATCCGAAGAGAAGTTGCACATAAAGAAGAGTCGAGAAAACAAAAGTAGAAGCTTAAACAAAGGAAAAGGAGTTTCCCATGACAAGATGCAGAAGCCCAAAGGTGAGGCAGAGAAACTACATAGTCACTCTGAGAGAGGAGGAAGTTCCCGAGGAAGACATAGTGGTGGTAGAAACTCTTTTCCTAGAGGAAGAGGAAGAGGTAGAGGAGGTGAGATAAATTGTTATGCCTGTGGAAAGGTAGGACACATGTCTTGGGAATGTCCCGAGAGGAAGAAAGAAGGATGTGAAGCTCACATTTAATAAGTGCATAAGTGATATGTTGAGGAAAAAGGCACAGAATATGGGAGATCTTAGATGATGAAGAAATTTCTCTTAAATTCCGAGCCAGAAGTTGAAAAGTCGGTGCAGAGGAACAACTTGTTCAGTATAGCTTGCAAGACTAAAGACATAGTATGAAAGGTGATAATTGACAGTGGGAGCACTGATAAATTAGTATCCATAGAGATGGTGGAGAAGTTAGAGTTGGAGACGATTGTACATGCAACATTGTATAAAGTCTCATGGTTGCAAAAGGGTCATTAGGTAACAGTCATTAAACAATTCCTGGTTGAATTTAAGATAGGAGGATATAGAGATGAAATTCTATGTGATGTAATCCCCATGGATGTATGCCATGTTTTGTTGGGAAGACCATCGCAGTATGATAGGAATGTCATTCACAATGGGAGAAGAAATACTTATACCTTGGAGAAGAATGGTAGGACACATATGTTGCTTCCAATTGAAGAGAAGAAAGTGAAGGAAGAAGTCGGCAAAAGCATACTTCTCATGAGTGGGAAGGAACTCCCAAGTGAAGTTAAGAAGGAACAGGATATGTAGTTTGTTGTAGTTAGGAAGCCAAAAGTTATCCTTACAAGTACTTCTATGAAGAATTTTCCTCAGGAAATCCAGGAGTTGTTAGAGAATTTTGCTGACATAGTAGTGGATGAGTTGCCAAGCTCATTGACACCTATCAGAAGTATCATCCATCACATTGAATTGATAACAGTAGCAAGCCTGCTGAAAAAATAAGCATACATGTTGACACCTCAAGAGAATGAGGAGGTGAAAAGACAGGTTCATGATCTATTAGACAAGGGTTTGGTCAGGGAAATCTTTATTCCATGCGTAGTACCAACTATGTTGAGTCCAAATAAGGATGGAGGATGGAGAATGTGTACAGACTCAAGGGCCATAAATAAGATCACCATTAGGTACAGATTTCCATTGCCAAGGATGGATGACTTAATGGATTGATTGAGTGGAGCAAACTATTTTTCAAAAATAGACTTGAAAAGTGGATATCACCAGATAAGGATGAGAGACGGTTATGAGTGGAAAAAAACCTTTCAGACAAATGACGGATTGTATGAATGGCTTGTTATGCCATTTGGCTTAACAAATGCCCTAGGTACTTTTATGAGATTGATGAATGAAGTTTTGGAAAGATTTTATTGGAAATTTTGTGATCGTATATTTGGATGATATATTAGTCTTCAGTGAAACTGAAGAATATCATCTGAGGCAATTGACGTTAGTGATAAAGAGGTTGCAGTGGAAGAAGTTTTTGATAAATTTAAATAAGTCCTATTTCATGAAGACAAAGCTCATTTATTTGGGTTATGTGATCTCTTTGAATGAATTTAATATGGATCCCGAGAAGGTGAAAGAAATTAGAGAATGGTCATCACCAAGGGGTATATTTGAGGTAAGAAGCTTCCATGAATTAGCAAGATTTTACCAGAAGTTCATCAGAAATTTTACTGATATTGGGGCACAAATGATGGATACAGTTAAGAAAAGACATAAGTCTTTCAAATGGATAGAAGAGGTTGAGAAGAGATTCAACATATTGAAGGAGAAGATAACGGAACAATTTATTCTGGTTTTGTCGGATTTCAGAAAGACATTCCAGGTGAGACGTGATGCCAGTGGAGTTGTAATTAGAGTGGTCTTAAGAAAAGATAATAGGCATGTTGGGTATTTCAGTGATAATATGAACGATTCCAAGAGAAAATACTCCACATATAATAAAGAATTTGATGCCATAATTCAAGCCTTGAAGAAATGGATGCACTAGCTCATTCCTAAGGAGTTTGTTTTGTATATCGGTAATCAAGCTTTACAATTCATAACTAGACAAGAGAAGTTAAACCAGAGACATGCCAAATGCATAGAGTTTATGCAAAAATTCACATTTATCATTAAACATATTCCTGGTAATGCTAACAAGGTTGTTGATGCATTGAACATGAGATGTCTAATTATGCAGGAATTTCAATTGAAAACCTTTGGGTTTGACCACCTTAAGGAAATGTATCATAGTGATGCAGATTTTAAAGAAGCATATGAATCATGTGTGAATCCTATGGTCAGAGACAGAAGACAATGGGTTGAATATATTATTCAGGATCGGTTGTTGTTCAAAGGATGCCATTTTTGCATACCAAGGTGTTCGATGAGGGAGAATTTGTTGAAGGAAAAGCATGGTGGAGGTCTAGCCGGACATTTCGGCCATGAAAAAACATTTGCATAGTTGAACAGTTCATATTATTGGCCAGATATGATATCATATGTGAAAAGTTTTGTGAACAAATGTAAGATTTTCTGGTATGCGAAGGGGAAGAAGAAAAATATTGGGTTGTATCAACCATTGCCTACACCAGAGAGCCCTTGGGATGAAATAAGCATGGATTTTGTGTTAGGATTGTCGAGGAAACAAAGAGGAAGTGATTCCATATTTGTCATAGTTGACAGATTACTAAATATGGAACACTTTATCCCATGCCGGAAGACTAGTGATGCAACACACATTGCTAACTTGTTTTTGAAGGAAGTTGTAAGACTCCATGGATTTCCCATCAGTATTGTTTTAGACAGGGATACCAAATGTGTTAGTCATTTATGGAGAACATTGTGGAAGACGCTGGGAATGTAACTATCATTTAGTTCTACATATCACCCTCAAATAGACGGACAAACTGAGGTGGTGAATCGAAGTTTAGGATATTTGTTGAGGAGTTTGGTTACTAAACACCATATCTAGTGGGATCAGGTTCTAGCACAAGCAGAGTTTGCATATAATGACTAAGTAAATAGAAGTACCAGAAAGAGTCCATTTCAGATAGTGTATGGAATGAATCTGAGGGGAGTGTAAGAGTTAATAGATCTGGAGTAGAGCTAATTTAGGAGTGCTGGAGCCGAAGACTTCACTGCATAAATGCATGAACTTCATAATGAGATCAAAGAGCAGTTAAAGAAGAGAAGTAGTGAATACAAATGCATAACTAATCAACATAGGAGGAAAATTCAATTTGAAGTTGGAGAACAAGTTATAGCACATATTACAAAATAAATATCCCCAAGGGAAACATATAGTAACCTAAAGTTGAAAAAAATATGACCGTGCAAAATCCTAAGGAGATTTGGTGAGAATGCTTATTAGATAGATCTACTAGAAGATGTGGGTATATCCCCCATATTCAACATTGTAGACCTGTATCCTTACAGTAGAGATGAAACCAAAGGATTCAAATATCAGAAGGAGATCCAGTGGAAAAAGAAGATGCATGTAGCAGAGAAGTCGCAGATGGAGCAAATTATAGATCGACGAATTGGTAAGAATACCATAAGGAAGACATATTTTGAATATTTGGTAAAGTGGAAAGGACAAAAGGTAGAAGATGTCAGTTGGGTAAACAAGGAGGATATCAAGAAGCATGGAAGGTCAGTGTAGGAGATCATGGAAAGGATTCCATGAATTGTTTAGCGAGAGGAGTATGATGCAGGAGCATCACGAGCAAAGCATAAGCGGAGGATAACTAGACGCACTAACACACATTTTGAAGAAATTTAAATTTTGAAGAATGTGTATCACGCAAATATTTTGAAAAGGAATTTTAATTAAAGAACATCTTAAATCCTATAGAGATGGATGGTTCATGAAGACATCAAAGAATGTATTTCTTTTAATATAGTTGAGTGTAGTACAGATTTGATGTGTTCGATCTAATATGTATGTCACAAATATTTATTGTAAAAAATATTACTAGTTGATAGCTTTTAATTCGACAGGATAGCTTTAGTGTAGTTGGAGGGAAGAGCTCGAAGAGCCCCCTTGTATAAAATCTTTGTATTGTTACCTAGTAGAGGTTGTTGATGGGTCATTGAAAGTTGAGTTGTTGTTAGGCTGCAGATAGTTCTTGTAGAAGTTATAAAAGGAGTGTATGAACATATGTATATTTCAGTTGAATGAATATAATATAGGAGCATTGTCCCAAATATATGGTGTTAATTCTTCTATCTGAACGAATGAATGGTATACTTTTTGTTTATTTCCAATTCTCTGTTATTTCTTGTTCCTTTGATTATGCTTGCATTTACATGGATAGATGTATAAATCTGTGAGATTTTAAATAAGTTTCAATTGTTTCTCTTCTTTGAGAAAGTGCAAGTGTGCATAGTGTTTGGAAGGAGTGCGTTGACAGAGTCTATATCGACTCATAGCTCAGAAGAGATAACATGAATCTTATAGGTGCAACGAGTGCATAGTGTCTGCAAGGTGTGCGTGACAGGGTCTATTTTGACTTAGAAAGTTCTAGACGGGTAGCTTCCAAGAGAATTTATCCAAAAGGAGTGCATGATCGAGTGTTCTAACTCAATATCTCAAGAGGAGTAGCTGAAGTTGTTCATAGAGAGGTGGAATTATAGAAAGGAACATGTTACAATGCATGCACATGATGAAATTCGACTAAGTGTCGAAAAGAGTATTCTGAGGAGACAAGAGTTTGATAAAGAACAAGCTCAGGAGGGAGAACGATGAGAAATATTCTAAGGAAGGAATCCTTTGAGGTTTCCTAGACTTAGTAAAGCAAGATCCATCTAGGAGAGATTGGAATCATTCCAAACTATCAGATCTGGGAGGAGTTGCATGAAGGTCAGTCGTGAGGTATTTCAGAGGTCAGATTTCGAGACACTTCCAAGAATTAAAAGGTGGGATCACCGAAGTCACGACCTCATGAGGTGAATATAACAATTGGCTATGAGGAGACATGTGGAAGTAGATTAAGGAATATGGAAGTTAGGAGCCGAAAGAAGTAGGTGTGGACTGGGTGAAGTTTCACAAAGTTGCGAAACCCGAAGTATAGTCAGACTACCATATCCAGGGAGACACATGGTAGAGACCCATGAATTTAGAGGAAGTTGTTTCATAAGGAAACAAAGGAGGATATTGAAGTATCTTCGAATCTTGAAGTGGCAAAAAGTTGGCTGAGGTCATAGCCCATGGTCACATAGAGGAGAAGGATTCTAGCGCAATACTAGTACTCACGAATCGGTGTCGACAAGCATCAGAGAGAGGAGTTGTAAGTGGTTTGAAATTATGTGTGACATCAAGGAGACCTGTGTAAGCATATAGATTTCTCAGGGTCTGTTGAAGACCCACATAACCAGTTTGGTTCGAAGAGTTTGAATATCCAAGACCCGGAGGTCAGAGCATACCTGGGAGAGAAGGGGGGGTTTCATCATATTCATTTGAATTGTGAAAACACCACAGTGGAATCTCTTAGTAGTTAAAAACCTCAACGTATACAAACAATATTGTACCATTGGTATTTTGTAGCAATAGTTCATAGACCAAATGCACCCAAGGTCCTTACACAACCCTTATACAAAAAAAATAGGGTTAATATATCAGTATATTTTATATCAATATATATTAAAACATAAAACATATCTAAGGAATATACATACAATTTGTACCTAGTAAGATTTGGAAGACCAACAACTTTTCATGGTGACTGACCATTTTCTCTTTTAAACAAAATAACCATGTGAAAATCGCATAATTCATTTAGAAATTGAGTTATGTGAGAAAACCAAGGAAATTAGATGCATTCTAAATGAGTCTAGTATATAGAGTGCACTAGTGTTACTTTAAGATATCATTATGATTTTCTTTAGTTATATGTTAGATTTCCCAAATAAATTGGGAAACCCTATGGCCGGTAAGTCGAGTAATAGCTTCAAAAATTTCCAATCAAAACAATAGAAGGTGGAGATGGCTATGAGCTTGTATACCAAAAAAGTTTAAAAAGTCAAGCACTGTGTAGGTGGAAGTATGCCATAAATATTCATGGTGCCAACCATCTGTCTTGTAAATAAATTTTAACTCGAGCTTACACAGAGACAAATTATTAATGAACTCAAGTGTTAATGTGACTTGAAAGATAAGTCTCCTTTCTGTATTAGCAGTTGTGGGATAGTACCATACTATGGGAATTTGTAAGTATTCTCATCCCTAGAATGCTAGGATCATGAAGACTTGAAAACCCAAGGCCAAAGTCTAGGGTATTATAAAAATCACATAAACGATTATTGGATTTGTTGTAACGATTTAATGGTGGTAACCTTGATATAATAATTTCATTATGTATATTCTATAGGTTTATATAAGAAAAAAGTAAATCCATAAACATTATGGATTTGAACCCTTGGTCTATGGTTGGTTAAACAATTGATAGTTCAATACTTAATTGATCAATGGTGACATAGAATTTTCTAACCATTTTGAAACTAGATAGAGTACTACTTTTAATAAAGATAAAGAGGAAAATGTATTACCAAATGAAATTAAGGGTGAGAGGTCCTTTCCACATTTGGAAACTACTATTTTTCTCTATGAGGTATAGAAACTAAATATAAGAATATGGATAAGTGTGACAAGGTTGCAGTACAAATAAATTTATAGTACAAAAGATTTGGAAAGGTAGGATTGAATATTACCTGAGAATTCAATAGGAACCTTCTTAAGATGACAACCAGAATGGTGACAGATGTCTTATATATAAATTATCATCAACAACCCTTCAATCTATCATTATAAACCATGATGTTTAGATAAGTGTATCAAATAATTATATGTATGAAATGAATGTAAAGCATATGTTAAGAATAACCTTACAAATAGGTGTTATCCATCCAGATATTTAATTTTTGTTTTCTATTAGGTGACATTACCAATGGTATTAGAGCATGGTTCAAATGCTACAGCCTTATGGTCTCAAAATGAACAATTTGTTTTTCTTAACAAAACATATACATCTATAAATATTTTAACATAAAAATAATTGACACCAATTGGGTTTTTCACATATCAAAATCAAATAAAAAAGTACCATGTCTGAAGAACCCCATAAATCCACATAAAATGAACGACAAATGTATGTGCAACTAAACAATGAACAACCTAAAGACCACTCTTCAGGATTGTTGGAAACTATGTGTCGTATAAAAGAAAAACTACAAAGCATAAAGGAAGATAAAAAAAAAGTTAGTCAAAGTAAGTAAATAAAAAGAAGAGTTAAATGAAATTCTTCATAAAAATATGATTGATATGAAATATTTTAGAAATGTAGGAAAAACAACCAGTAACACCAAAAATGAACTTTCCAGTGAATAGTCACACAAGAGTAAAATCCATCCAACAAATAGTGATAAAAAATAGTTATTAAATGAATAAAGTAGTGAGGATAACATTGAAATAAACACTTTACATAATATTTTACCCAAAACTAAGAAAATGAAGTGGCATGAGGGAGAATTACTCAGGGAATTTAAGAAAATCAGACCACCTAGTTTTGATGGTGAATCTAAAGAAGGAGAAAACTATTGGATTCCAAATATGAGTAAATATTTCCAAATCTGTAACTAGCCAACAAACTTGAGGGATAGATTAGTTATGTGTCAGTTGAATGGAAAATTTTCCATTTGGTAGGAGGGACAAAAATAATGAAAAATATTAGGAACAATGAACTAAACTAGAAAATGTCCAAGAAATCATTTAAGCAAATGTATTTGACATAACGATAATATGATGAAAAGGATAAGGAGTTCCATGATATTAAATTAGGATGTTGTTGGAGTAATGAGAGGGGGGGGGGGGGGAANAGGATGTTGTTGGAGTAATGAGAGGGGGGGGGGGGGTGAATCAATATGATCGATTTTACAAACTTTAACCACAATATATAAACTTTAACTTAAACAACAATATATCATTAGTATATCATCAATATATCATTGGTATATGATGAGAATATAAGCATAAGCAACATCACATCAAAAAAAAGACATCAAGTACACAGTATACCAAAATTTACATGGAAACCAAAATGGGAGAAAACCATGGAATGTTTTCTTATATATCAAAGAATACATTCATTGGAAACACCAAATTCCCAATTCTCCAGTTGCAACTCGAAGGAGGCTACGGCCCCCTATTTACATGCTCTAACCTTAAGGAAGCTACAACTCCCTGAATTCGTTGGATCCAACCAGAAGAAGGCTACAACCCCCTGATTCTCAGGATCCAACCTAAAGAAAGATAAAAATCCCTAAATTATTTGTCTCCAACCAGAAGGAGGATACAACCCCCTGATTCTTAGGCTACAATCTAAAGGAATATCCAACTCCCTGATTCTTTGGCTCCAACTGGAAGGAGGCTACAACCCTCTTTCCATGCCCCATTTTTCTAAACAAAAGTATAAGTGTATACAAAACTGTCACTACCACAATCACTACCATTATCACTGCCACTTTCATATCAAACTGTAACCTTTGAACCTGTCACTACATCCAACCTATAACATTAACCTATCACTAATCAACCTGTAGAACCTGTCATTATCACCAATACTCAACCTGATCCTCTCACATGGATCATATACCAAGGATAACTCTCAACTAGATGTCCAACATGACCAACATGTTCCTCTGCCAAGCATCTACCAATATCACCAACATACCATCACAATATATGTAGCTCAACCATGTATGAAACCATCAACCGTGTATCACAATGTGTACCAAAACAACTACATCAAGCATGCACCGACACCTGTACCAAACCACGCATCAACCATGCACCATAACCTGTACCATATGCCTCAACCATAAACCATGTACATCAACACCAAGTATCAATCCTGTACCATACCATGTACCAACCATGTATATCAACAATCTACATCAACACCATACCGTTTATCAACCATGTACATCAACACCATCACATGTAGAAATCCGGTACCATACCATGTATCAACAATGTACATCAAAACCATACCATGCACCAATCATATACCATACCATGTACCGTATCATGTGCCAACCATGCACATCGACCATAACAAGTTTCTAAACCATATACAATATCATGACAATATAACCAATATATCAACCAACAATGTTCCTTATCAGATATAACTCAACCAACATGTACCATAAATTTAATATGTTCCTCAATTCATATACCAAATATTACAAACACATGCCTCAAGCATGCTCCTCAATATCACCAAGATACAACCTTACAACACATAGAATAACATAACTTTTACATCTACAACTAACCTAGTGCCTTTGAACCTGATACACAATCTTGTACCTTCACCTTAGACCTCACCAACTAGGAAAAAGCATCCCCCTTAACTTATTTCCTTTCCTCGCGAGAAGAAGACTACCTGTCACGCAGGGCCTCGCGTGACATTCCCTAGGCAACCCACATGTGTTCCTCATAGGACACCCTATGCCTGACCTATGAGGGATAGGAAAATTAGGGTTTTACAAAAACCAGAGAACTCTGGATCTCTAAAAATTTCTCTCTTTCCTCTCACTTTCTTTGTTGCCTCAGACATTCCATCAAATTCACCAATAGACCAAAATACTAGACCATAACATTCTCACGAGATAGATATTCAATGTAAGTGTGTGTATATACTAATGAGATATTGCTTGAGGTGTTTATATACTTTTTCATCGTAACCTCTTTCCTTAATATTAGGGATTCTAGTACTTTCTTGTCACAACCACTTTACCCATTCATTGATTGACTTTTAACTAACTGGGGGCTTCTTAACCATTCTTCGGGGCTTCCAAATTAATAAGGGCATATCTCTCTAACCATGGGGAACCACGTGGTATACCACCTATCACTGGAAAGAAAATGACGAGGACTATCCATATATGAGTGTCATACATGCATTTACACTGTCCTTCATGTCTATATTCCTCAACCAACTCCAGGTATCATCACCACACCTCCAGGGATTCATGTAGACTTCATCAAATTCACCCAACACATATGATGACATCAACCACTCCATCAATGAAAACTAACTCACCATTAATCTCAACCGCATCTCTAGGGATTCTAGACTTCTCCAAGGGTGAACATGAATCTCCAAGGGTTGACATCAATGAAAACCAGCTGTCCAAACCAATTGTCCAACAATATCCCCCTTTGGCATTGATGGAAATACTGATGGAAACATTAATACTCATGGTCCTCCTATGACCATTGTTTCTCATTAATTCTTCTCACTCTTCCCCTTTGACATCAATGGAAAAGGGTCTCTCTCCTTGGGGTTACTCCTCCTGTCTACGTGCTTATATTCTTTCCTTATGTTTCCTTTCATTTTTTCTTTCTCTTCTCTTTTGACGTCATGGGAAAAAGGATAAATCCCCCTATCGGTATGTCTCCCCCTATATATATGTTGTTTATTCTTCCTATGTGTATCTCTTTCTCTAATGATTTATTTTCCTTTGACTTCTCTACAAGATGTTGTGTAGATCAATCTAGGGCTACCTGTAAGTGTTTACTTTCCACTCTTCCAGTTATTGCTTATTGTTCATGGGTCATTCATCTTGTCAATATATAACATATATAAAAGAATTCATTACTCTTTTTGTTCATTTACTTTTAATGTTTACTTGAACATATTGTTCAATGATTTTCTTCTGATGATTTAGCTTATGTTGACTATTTCTCTTTCCTTGTTTTGTTGTGGATTTTACCTCTTTCCTTTCTATGACCAATTGATTCCAACTGATTCCATTGATTCCAATTTCTATGTATCTTCTCTAAACCATGTTTTCTGTACCTTCTAAATATCCATCTTTGTCCATGTGTCATAAATTATCCATACCTTTGATACTCAACTGTCCACAATCCTGACCCATCTATCATTGTACTATCATGAAGGCTTCACACTAAACCAAATGTGTCCATTGGTATTCTCTATATATTCGTGTTTATTCAAACTAAACCAAATGTGTCCATTGGTATTCTCTATATATCTGTGTTTATTCAAACTAAACCAAATGTTTCCATTGGTATTCTCTATATGCAAATAAACATATGCATGTCTGGAACAACCTATACTGTAGATATCCCTACATGACTACATACATGGAATACAATCATAAACTTCTTCATGTGTAACTGCCAACTGATACCTGTGTGGAAGCACTACTTATCAATCAATCAATTTGTCACTTTGTACTTATGTTATCTGACTGTTTTGAATTTGTCTTTGCAAACACCTCAAACGGCTCAAAGGATGGTTCTCTAATTTGTAGTATTTACTACACTAACTCCCCTTGTTCAATATTCATATTCATTGGGAGTCTCCAAGTCAGGTGGATAAAAAAAAATACCCTCTTTGAATAAGAGTAATATTCTTCCTCATTTGTAGACTCGTCATATTTTCAAACTCTAACTTCTTCCTTTCTGTTTGTGGATTGATATCACACTATAATTCCTAAAAATACAATATCTTCAACATGTTCTTTATTCACATGCTCTTTTCTTCTTTATCTCATTACCAAAAATCTTGTGATCTCTAGGACCTAGTATTTATTCACCTGTTCTTATTGTTTCTCATTTCTTCTCCAAACCTTCCTATATCTGACATCTTCATTTTTTGCCTCTATATTTGTCTTTTTCTTATGCTATTTCCAATCCCGAGGGTATGAATTCTTCCTTCATCGGATCTTCCTTTACATGTTCTTGTTTTCTTTTCCAAACATTCTTATATCTGATATCAATGTTCTTTTTAATAGAAGTATCCTTCATTCTTCTACAATCATGAGCTATGTTACCATAATTGTGGAATTTGTAACATGCAATGATATGTGGGTCCACATAAGCATTTCTTGCTAGAACATTTCTTCCATAAGCCTTGCAATCTGAAACTTTATGTCCAAAGTTAGTACAATAAAGGAAATGACCATAAAAATAATTTACATACCTAGGAGTGAATCATCTTATTTGTGGTGTATTCCTTTTGAATTACGGCCTTGGAAGATCATGATATTCATTGAATCTTCTTTTATGGATTGTGTTAGCAGTAATAGTCACCCTCATATTGTAGGAGGATGAGCCCAGTACCCATCATATTTTTTGGTGGATGTTTGTCTTATATGAGTGGAGGTCAATGGAAAAAAATCAATATATGAATGATGTTCAACACATAACTGGACAAGAAATGTACAAGGAAGTGAGGGCCACAACTAACTTCAGTCAGTGAATTGAGTTTAAGTGTGAGAAGTGGGAAGAATTAGTAAGAAAGGTGGAAAAGAGTACTATGGGCATCATGCCTTCAAGCATCTTGGAGAATAAAACATCAGACTTAATATCACTCTTAAGCTCAAGTTTCAAACACTATAATATGTCCAAACAACACAATTACAACAGCACAATGATCAAACCTACATCACCATGCAGTTACAACAAATGGATTGGATCCTTCATGCCCAAGACATTCAGTGTAAGAGGGAAAAATATCACAAGGAAGTTGACTAAAACTGGTCATGATACCATTGCAATCAAACCTACATTACAATAGCATAACAACCCTCAACTGGATCCTCCATGCCCAAGTGTTTTAGCATAGTTTTTACAAAGAGATGAAAAGAGGTTGACTGCTATTAATATGAAAGTCTCAAATATGATACATAACTAGAGAACATTTTTGGCATAAAAAACATAAAAAAATAGGGAGATTTTCTCAACCATTTGACGACCATAACAAAATATAAAAACTATCTATTTATACTCAAAACAATCCCCGACTATCAAGAGTGTGACATTATCACTACAATCAAAGCTTTGTGTCAATGAATTCTTCTGTCAAATTGAACGTGCGTTCCTCTATCAGACACGAGCTCATATCAACATGGGTCTGTAGGGAAATCTACTCGCATGGATACCATGGGCTGATGGTTTAGTCCTGTTGATGGGCGAAATTGACCGTCTGTCAACTGAGAGAGTGGAACCGGTCCGGGGTTGTCTAAATAACCCAAGCCGTTTGGAATGAACCACCCTGACGGGTTTAACGGCTCCGTTGGCCACTCTAAGGTCTTAAGAAAAACCAAAGAGAAAATTAACCTAAACTAACTAATATTCTAATCTAATTAAAACAAACTACTAAATTAAATTAAAACTAAATACTAACTACTCTAACTATTATATATACAAACTACCAATTACTATTACACTAACTCTAACAATTAACCATGTAACTACCAGTTATAATACAGCTTATTCACAAATATACAATATTCATAGAATGCAGATTTGAATAAAACCTGTAAAAGTCATATGCTTTCTTCCCTAAGACAGCCAGAAATATTTTTGAATTTTTGATTTTATGAATAAGAAATAAAATGCACTGAAATTAAACGATCTAATATGTTTATTGAAATTAAACAATCTAATATACTAATACTATAAATCTAACTAAACTAATATCTGAACTAGACTACTGATAAAAACAGTAAACACACAAGTGACTAACTGACCTGGAAGCGCTCCTAGTTTGTCCTGCGTATGATGACTTCGAAGCTGGTCAGAGGAAGGAAATTTGCACCGGTTGATCCAAAATATTTTCGTAAATGATTAGCTGTGCTGCTCTTTGAGTTATTTACAGGACAAACAAGACACAAAAAATCATAACAACTATATGATTATAAATCTCTGCAATAAGGGAAAC
>ML799619.1:51132-82302 GCA_009831015.1 Picea engelmannii
TCTTAATTGAATCTATTTCAATCAAAACAAATATCAAATAAATCTTTGGTGTGAATGCAACTCATATACAAAATCCATCCATATAGAGGTAAAACTCCTACATCCATCTGTTTTTCATATCAATAAATCCATCTAGAATTGATGATAGGGAATTAAAGATGAAAAATCTTGCCACCAGATCCAAAGCATACAACAGTTCCATAGCAGCTTCAACAGGACAATTAGATTGAAATTACACCACTCTTGAAGGTAGCAGCAGCACTAATTACCCACCTACATCACTTTAAAAGAGAGGTCTGCCAATATAAAAGTCTGAACAATTTCTGCCAAAAGTACCATGGATGGCCACAAGCCATGGCCCAAAGCAGTCAACAAGTAGACTAGCTATCCAAAACCTAGAGGATCCAATGTGCACAGCTAACAAACCTACAAGACAAAGCTTTTGAAGCAGCAACTGCTTCCAAATATTGCCATGTCATTTCGTGCTTCTTTTGTGTGTGTATTGCCTTTGTTTCCTCTACATGGAACCTACGCTGGCATTTTTAAATCACTATCCCCTGCATTCCTATCAGCTTCTGCCTGTTCCATTTCATCCCTTTCAAATTCTTCCTGACACTTGTTCAGGAGTTCTCTCTTGAATATAACTTTTTCATTGTCTTTATAAAATTCAGGCAATTCGACAACTAATTGGACACAAAATTTTGCATACATTTCACAAAATGTTGGCTCCATCAGGGCTTTGTCAAAAATTTGAGATATTACTCCAGTAAGACAAAGTGCAGAAACAATGTTCACTTCTTTGACTTGTACAAAAGTCTATCAAAGTTTCGAGGTGTTACTTTGTTAAGTATAGATTTTATCTTTCTCTGTTTTGCCTATTCCTCATCAGAAAAATTTCCCACTTCATATCGGTCTTGTGACATCAAATTTATAATATAATCATTGTTCCACAGAAACAAAGCGCACTTAGCTACCTAGAAATGTGAACTGTTCAAGCAACGCCTGATTTGTTGAAACGAGGGTACCTGTAAGTTTATGACAAGAAGGAATGGCAAACTTTTACCTACTTATGTCTGAACAACACACTGGGGATGCACTGCAACCTTCTGAACTTTATTGTTTGACTTGAACTAGTCAATAGCCAAGAGCTTCAAAAGCGGATCTCCTCCCGGGACCTTAGAGTAATCCTTGAGATATGTTTTGCTCCTAATCATGAAACTAGTGCTACCAGGATCACCCCAGCAGTCTGAATCAGTCTTACTCTTTACAAGGTGTAAGGAGCCTTTAAATTGATTCATGTCTATATCAATAGCTAGAACGTTCAACATTAGTTCTATGTTTGCCTCTCGACCTGGCGGCCGCATTCTCATAAGCGCCCAAGAAACATTTTTTAACTTCAGCCCAACATCGTTTGTAGGAGAATTTTCATCCTCATCACTATCTTCTTCTTCTATTGGACTTTCAACAGCAATCACATCATAAAAGTGCTCGTTTGTTTCGAATTCCTCAGATTCGCCACTGACATCTGAAATATTTTGATTTTTTTTTATTCACAGTACCCATCGATGGCTCAGGACTAGGATTTTCTCCAAAGTATTCTCATAAACCTGCTATTTTACAGAGTAAGATATATGGAACAGTCTTTTCAAATTTGGCAAAATATCTCTTCTTCTAACGTCACCAACCTGAAGAATGTATTTCCATTATTTGAGTCACAAAAGAACTCTGAGTTCCTTGTGGTTTCCCTGGACTTGCCTTTCTGATTTCCCAAACAATAGGATTTAGCTTAATATGTGGACAACCAGACTTTACAGGCCATGGCTTGAGCATAGTTGGATATTGCAAGATAGTATATGTGCCATCTTGAGCACGTTGCCAATGTCAAGTGAGAAAAAAAAATCTCTTTTTGAATGCCACCTTGTCAAATACTTTGGGTCATATGCTCCATAAACAATATCTTTATGTCCATCCAATCGTTCAATCAGCTCTAGGTCACTAGTCAATATATCCCATTCATATCTTTGTGACTTCTCAAAACTGAAGACCATCTCAAACACAGCATCTGGACCAGCATCTACAATGCCAACATACTTCATGAGGAGAACTTTATCCTCCTTGTGATTAGCTACAATCACCCACAAAGTGTATATCATATTTCAAAACAAGACTGCAATACACCCTCACTGTTAAGAATATAGCAGTAAGCTCCTGAGATTTAAGTGATAAGCCTGTACAATTTCTTGTCCTGTAGATGTAAAAGAAAAAATGTTGGCAGACTGGTTGAATACCCTTTGAATTTATCATGGGTTCAACAGGATGCCAAGACACCTGGCTGAGCGAGTGAGAGAGTTGTTGTGGCCCAGGTCTCGGGAAAACATCTCAACAAATACACACAGACCAAAACGTTACCTTCATCCATTGAGGAGATCTGAAAAATGACCTCTAAAAAATGAGCTAGATCTCTGTAATCACTTGATTTCTGAGGAAACCGCCCTAATGAGGATAAAGGGGCTAAAAACGGTTCTGGGTTTTCAACGGTTTGATCTAATTCAGAACCGTTTTCCCAGAATTGCTCACGCAAAAACGTGACTCTGGGGAAATTAGAGGGTCGTTTTCTCTGGTAAAATGAAACCACAACCGACTCTAAAAACCATGAGGGTTCAATTCACCCTTCAGGGGCCAAGAGAGATCATACAGTGAATAGGGATTTGGGTAGGGTTTGGATAAGGTATATGCAGGACTCAAAACCCAAAACTTTGCCCAAAAATCAACAGGGGTAACCTGGTAAGGAGGCAAGCGTTAATGCCAAAGTGTGCGAGGGTAAAGGAGTTATCTCTGCCTTGCATAATAGTTATGCCAAAGTACAACCACCGGTTATCATAGCATAGTTCGAAAATCATGTTGCTTGGCTAACCTATGAAACAAATGGTAAGTGTTATGCCATATAGTCAACGTTACACCATAGTTTTAAACCATGAACGCTTAATTTGAAACCAATATGAAATGTTGACCATGCGCCAATGTATTGTGACAACTCATATTCATAGTTTAACCAATGTACAAATGGGTTTTCATATAATCAAAAAATCGAGAGTTATGAAAACATAAACATAGGCATCAAATTAGAAAGATATATATAAAAGTTTTAATCATAACACACATGTATCTTATGAAACCAAAGGTTAAATGAATGCAAATCCAAATGCATTGCAAACCAAGCCACATAATAAATCGAAGCATGAGTAATGAGTACAGATCGAAAGACTTGCCAGCTAGGTAATGATAAGTGTAATGTAAGCGCAATAAGCATATTGATAAAGAGATCATAACAGTTCAGATAGTGATCGAAATACGACTTCGGAAGGAGAAGTTTTTATGCTTATAGTCGTGGAAACAAAACGAAAACAAGTGTGTGAAAATCGCCAGAAATGTAAATGTCATTAACTTGAAAATTGCGACGAAAAACTTGATGTTTGCAAGACATAGGTGTAGGCAGCTTATAGGATCATAGAAAAAGGTGAATTGGCTGCCAACAAGTCCCCACAGTCGGGTCTTCCATTTATGGGGTGATACAAGGTTTCAACCACCAAACCTACCTTCCATTAAGTTCTTTTCCTTGGATATTGAACAAGACTTAATGATCAAGGGGATGACCACTTGCTACTCTCAGATAGGATTCCATATAAACATGTAATTGCGGGCCCACTCAAAGGTGGTTTGGGTTCAGACTGCTTTTGGGCCCGCAATCCATGACATTTCTCCATGTATTATTTTCTCCATACCATGGTTTCCATTGTGGGACAGCTCAAGAAAAATATCGCTCGAGCATTTTGCATCCCCACAATAGATTGTGGCTGCTGATATGGTCATGATCTGAGACCTGGGTGCACCGGCTAGATTTGGCACCACCGCCAGGCTTACTCACCCACCAACTTCAGGATCTGCCAAAAGTGTGCTTTGGGGTGGGGTGCTACTTTTGGCGTTGAACAATAACACCTCCCAGAGGATGATTTGGCATGGAGGCCAGATGTCACCATGTCGATGTATCGGGGATGGAGAGGTAACTTATGTCACTTGAAAACAGGCTGGAGGCGTGTCTGAGAATACTTGAAAATAGGGCCACATGGAAAAACCATAATGGTGTCACTTGTTTGTGCTGATAACCGACATGAATTTGGATCTCTAGGGCTCGAGGGATAGATCTTGTTTACCTACTATTATTTTACTTGGAGCTATGGATATGGCGACACATGGCTCTTTGAATTGGATGGCTGAGATCTAATTCGGGTCTCCGGGATCTAGGAGAATCAAAATTGAAACTTGGGCTTCGAAGTGATTTTACCCAGATCCAAGGATCCAATGACATCTGTCTTCTTGAATGGATGACTGATATCCCTTCGTGGCTCTAGGCTTCATACTTCTTAAGAGTCAAAATTTACTTGCCCCAAGAAAATCCTCTAGAGTTAGGGATCTGATGGTGTGTGGCTCCTGGATTTGGACAACCGAGATCCACTCTGAGTCTCCAGACTCCGAGAAGATCAAATATCAAACTTATTTTTCCTTCTGTCTTTTCACTCGGAGCTATGGATCTGATGACACGTGGCTATTGTTGATCAATGACTCCGATTCACTTTAGGCCTTCGTCCATTTTGACACTTGGCACTTCGGGACTTCAGGACCTTGGGGAGGTACTGCTGCTAAGATCAACGACTCCCTGATGATTTTGAGATCAATGGTCCATGATTGATTCGAGAGTTCAGGCTTCAGCTCTATGGAATTTTTATGCACTTCTCACTTTGAAAATTTTGAAGCTCATTTCTTCGAACACTTGGATCAGATGCCACCTGTCCCCATTGAGATCAACTATTCATGCTCGATCCGGGCCTCTGGTATTTGGACCTTCTGCTTCGGCTCTATACTTCACGCGAATTTGAACTTATGAATTCTCTTGAGTCGTTGATTTAAACTGCTCCTCGAATATCCCTTGCTAAAAGATTAAATTGCTTGCTTCTTTTAAGCCCGAAATGGGTTGCTTTGTATGTCACCCTTTGTGTCCATGGTTTTGTCCTGCATGATCAAGAATCTCGATGACTGGCTATGGGATGGAAAAACAGGGAGACTAGTGACTAAAAAAGGAGACGAGTGTTCATCCTTTGCGGAAAACAAAGGGGCTTGGAGCTGAGACTTCATTCGGGTAGGACATTAAGGGAAACCAGGGCACACAAATGAACAATGGCACATAGAAGATGAATTTTTTCGTCGAAAGGGGACAAACTTAATACTCGTCGATTCGAAAAGGATACAGTCAAGGAAAAATTACAAACTTAGGTAGAAACCACGAACCCACAAGACTCTAAGAAGTTCATGTGATAACATTTGGCTGCACGGGGGATGGCATGCTCTCTGTGAGCTCCCAAGAAATCTCATTTTCAGTGCCTTATCTGTTGGGCTATGCAGTCTCTTATTTAAAATGAAAGAAAAAATGAAAAAATGGGAGTGGTATTTACAATGGGGAACGTCGGTCACGACCTAAAAAAGAAATTCTTGAGAAAATGTCACTTGATACGGCCACCCAAACCTCAGAATCCTCCAAGTTCTGCAATTCATAAGTGTTGTTCAGAAAAACCTCATAAATATTGAAGGGGCCAATCCATAAGGCTTCAAATTTACCATGTTTTCCCTTGTCTTGCTTTGGTGCATCCCATTTGAGCCCCAGATCCCCTAGCTAGAAATTATCTTGGCTTGCGCTCTTGTCAAAAGATCGTTTTATTTTCTACCGATGGTCTTATGCTTTGTCAAGAAACTTCTCCCTAGTCTGTTGCACTTCTACCAGCTGCAATATCCTCCTGACCATGTCATCAGGTTCTCCTTGGTAGTCCTAGAGGAACTTTGCCAGAGGAAAAGAAAGTTGAGCAGGAAATATTGCCACAACGTCGTACACTAGTTGGAAAGGATAAATGTCGAGTGGTATTTTTTTGGTAACTCTGTCAGCCCACAATGAAAACTTCGGCCTTGAATCCCAGGATTTCTTGTTGTCCTATAACAATATTTTGATGATCTTTATGAGGCTCTCGTTAGAAGACTCTGCTAAACCATTTTCTTGAGGGTAGTATGGAGTAGAATGGACTAGTGTGATCTCATACTTCTCACAAAAATTAATTAATGGATCAACTTTGAAAGAGGAAGCATTGTTTGTGACAATCCTGCTTGGACAACCAAATATGGATATGATGTCTTCAAGGAAATTCATGATTACCCTGTGGAAGGCACTCCTTGTAGGGATGGCTTCTATACATTTGGTAAAATAATTAGTGGCGGTCAAAATCCATCTGTGTTGGCCAATCGAGGCTGGGTGGATCTATCCAATGAAGTGGAGACCTTACTACTGAAAAAGGTACAAAAAGCACTATAGGTTTCAAAGGGAAATATTTGAGTTGTTTCTTTCCAACAAACTTTTGACACTTGGTACAGGCTCTGATCTTTGCACCAACATCAGTAAAAAAACTGGGCCAGAAATACCCATCTCTGAGGATCTTATACACTGTAGTCCTCCAAAAATGATGTCCCCCACATGAGCTATGATGAAAATCAATCATTTCCCTTTGGGCTAGTTGTGGGTCTAGACACCTCAATAGAACTCACAGAGGGTCCTTCAAGTACAACACCTGATCAATGATACAATACTTGGTTGCTTTGAGTTTCAAATCTCTCGCCTTGTTTTTGTCCAAACCATTAGGAGGCCTCAACTTCTATAGAAAGTATATGATATCTTTATACCATGGGCATCCGACTAAGTTGGGGATGTCATCAGAGTCTTCACCAACAATCTCAACTTGCTGATTTTCTAAGTCTATATTCATTAAATTAACCCCCAATGCCTCGCAATTTGTTTTAGCCAATAACCTGGATAAATATTGACCTTTCACCAACCTGGTAGGTTCAATTACCAGGTCAAACTCCAGAATCTTGGTGATCCATTTGATTATTTTCCCATCTATATCAGTTTGGATCAATATCTCCTTTACTGAAGCTGAGGGGACATATGCAATAATTTTCAAGTGCATAATATAGATTCCGAAAGCCTTGAGGGCTTTCACCAAAGCATAAGCCTATTTTTCCATGATATTATATCTTGTTTCTACATCTCTCAGTGATCTGATGAAAAAGGAAATAGGTTGTTCCAGACCATTTGAATTTCTCTGTAGCAAAACAACAACTAATGTATCTGATGAAGCGAAGGAAAATATTAGAAATTCCTTGGAATAGTCTGGGATGATGAGCACAGGTGCTTCAGTCAACACCCTCTTGATTTGGTTGAAAGAATTTCTAGACTCAACATTTCATTTCATTTCATTTCATTTCATTTCATTTCATTTCATTTCTAATCATGGTTGTAATATATTTAACCAACTCAACAAAATTAGAAATGAATCTCATCAGAAAATTGATTTTACCCAAGAAAGACTGAACCTCTTTCCCGATTCTGGGGAAAAAAAAGGACTAGATGGTCTTTACTCATCTTGGATCAATTTTCACCCATTCAGTTGACACAATATGCCCTAACAATTTTCCCTCTTGCATGGAAAATAAATATTTCTTCGGATTGAGCGAAAGGAAAAACATTCGACACTTCAAGAAGACTTTCCTTATATGATAACAATGCTCTTTATCAGACCTGGAGAAAACTGTAATGTCATCCAGATAAATGAATACAATTTTTTTCTTTGCCCCAATGAAGGTGATGTCCACGGCTCATTGGAAGGTTGCTCCTGCATTCATCGACCCAAAGGGGATTTTAGCATACATGAATGTGCCCCAAGGAGTTGTGAAAGTTTTCGTATCTCTAATTTTAGGAAAGACAAAGATCTGATTGTACCCGGAGAATCCATTGGCCATAGACAACCTGGACGAACCAATCACTCTCTGCAACATGTGCTCCATTTTCGGCAAGGGGTGGTTATATTTCTTGGAGCTCCTTTTCAAATTTATGAAATCAACACACAACCTGATTTCCCCATTCTTCTTCCTTACAGGAACCAAATTATCTACCCACTCTGAAAATATCAAAGGGATGATGATCTACACATCCAACAACTTCTTGACCTCCTTTTCCATAATTGACGTCAGCATGGGATTTATCTGTCTGAGCTTCTGCTTGAAAGGTTTGGCATCCTCTTTCAAAGGGATTTCATGTTCAATGATGCTGGTGTCATTAGTTCTCAAATCCTCATATGTCCAAGAAAAAACATCATCAAACTCGTTCAAGAGTAAGACATACTCATCCCTTTATTCTTTTGACAGCTGCTAGACAATTTGACCCATTTGGGATCCTCCTCAGTTCCTATATTTGATTCAGTCACACCACCCTCTTCACTTGATCCTTCAACCTTTACAACAAAATCATTTCTGTCAAATAATCTCTCCAAAGGGACAAGCCCCTTCAGGATATGGTTGCTAGGAAACTAAACAATATGATGGTTAGCAATCTTATTCATAAAAATATCAGCATGATGGCTTTCTTTAGACTCTTGATCCTGATCAATATGCATATCATAAAATTCATCTGAAGTCTCAAGTAATTTCTTAATCTCAATATCATCCTCGAAGACCTTCCAATGTTTGATATTGTCGGGGATAGAGGGTCTGTATTTTACCCCCACCGCATACTTCAGTTTTGGGGGAAAAGGGACCTTGAAATTACTTGCTGAGAATGCCAAGGAATCTTCCACAGATTTATCCTTCCTTAGAACAAATGAAATATTAAAAGACAAGAATAAAATATCAATCATATCCCATACTTCAGTTCTATAGGCCCTTAACCTCAGGTGATTAGCCTAATACATATTTCTAACTTGATGAACAATCATCTCAGCATCTCCAAACACTGCTAGTTCCTCAATTTTCATGTCTTTTGCAGCTCTGAAACCCAATACAAGATCCTCATATTCTAGCATGTTGTTTGTTGTTTCAAATTCCAACTTGCAGGAAAGAGATATGGTCTCTTGGGTGGGGGAAATAAAAACTACTCTATCACCAACACTTTCCTTAGAAGAGGTTCCATCAAAAAAAAATTCAAATGAAGGTCTTGGGGGGAGGCTCTTTACAAAAGGTAATAGGCTACTTTATGATTTCAATAGGAGGCTGAGGAACATCAGAGAGATGAAAAATACTGGTTCATAAATCATTATTGACTGAGAAAATGGGGTGGTTGATGCGATTGGCCTCATCACTGGTAATGTAGGCAACTTGTTTTTCTCTAAAAATCCTTCTATGTTCCCCTCCAAATATAGGGATGATGGAATATAACATATCCATCTTCAAATTTCCCCCTACTATTTGGATCCATGATCTAGACAAGAGCATCCCGAACTACCATCAACTACCATTGTGTCCATGACCACATTCTTCATTCTCAATTGAAACAAGGAGACAGTCAATTCCTTAATAGCCCCGAGGCATTTCAACTTCCTCAAATTGAATGAATACAGGTCATGGTAGGTTTTTGTAACCTCCAATCCAAGCTCATCCATGACAATTTTAGGCATGAGATTATGAGATGCCCCTGAATCCATCAAGCAGTTGTGAAACACCTTATCATAGATGTTCAATGAAGTGTAGAAAGGAGGTGATGAATCATCTCTATTGTCCACCAAAGGTCCCAGTATGACAGAAAGCTTTTTTCCTTGGATATTGACTGAGTCTTTGTGATGAGATGAAGGTTTGAGCTGTAATATTTTGGAGAGGCACCTTTTGAATCCATCGTGCTTGACTAAATCTGAAAGAGGTATAGGGATCCTAATCTTTTGAATCTCATGCTCAAATTTGTAAGAGGAGGGAGACTTCAGAATCTCCTTCTCTTCTGGGGTTGGGATTTTGACCACTGGTGGGGGGTTTGCCTCCTTTTCTTTAATGCCATCTGCTACATTTTTGATAGGATTCTCCACTCTAGTAGGTTGATCATAAATATCCAACATCCCTTCTTTTTTCTTTGACCTCAGGCTATATCTATTGGGATTATGGATGGTATTTTCCCCCCTGCTTAGCTCATTTAGTTGGCTATCCATGAGAGACTCCTCATATGCATATTAGGTCAGAGGAGGAAATGAGAAAGTGTCTCCAAGACAATGGATTTAAAGATCAACATGTTCTTCCTCTCCTTCCTCATCAGTAACAAGGTTATTTTGGAGAGGATCTTGAATTCTATGATCATCTCTGTCCCTATTTCTTTGGTCTCTTTGGACGATCTGAGGGGCATTGTTTGGTCTTTTGAAATTACCCCTACTATGAGGATTTTGAAAATTCCCATAGCTCTGCTTTCCTTCCAATTCCCACCTTTCCATTTTAGCAGAAAGTGATTTTAGTAGCTTGCTCATTTCATCCATTTGAGGGGGGGCAGCAGAGGAACTAGAAGTCGAAGCCTCAGACCTACCCTTTCTTCTATCTCTATCAACCTTACTCCTAATCTATTCAACTGGAAAAATATTGGATTCTACTTCAAGGGATGCATCTTTCATATCTACCAAGGAGGTGGCTCTTCTTTCTCTCAACAGGAGGCAAAACTCAGGCTTGAAAGAACTAGCATAAGTCATCTTTGCATAGGTTTATGTAGGTTTAAATTCAGTGGGAATATTTTTATACATCTTATTAAATCTATTCAAGAAGTCTGAAACAACTTCCCCCTCTTCTCTATTAATTTCCCCAAATTTTGTAACATAATAAAGGAGATATTTGTTATTCCCCCAATGTCTCAAGAATGAATCGTCAAGAGAAACAATCCCATCAATAGATCTAGGAGGCAAGTCCTTAAACCAATCCCTGGAATCACCATCAAGGCTTTCTGCAAAAACTTTCATCCACACATATTCATTTTCAATGGTCTGAATCTCTATAAATCTATAAAAGGAAGCAAGGTGCTCTTCTACAGTCACGTCTCCCTCCCTTATCAAATGGGTCATGTATTTAAGGTATTTTGTGGCTAGTAGAGAATTCATAGTCTGAGGTAAAACCAGAGGGGCATATCTAGCAGCCAATATCTCAGCCATCCAGTTCCTAGGAGGATTAGAACCCGCCATTGGGATGTGAACTGGAGGAGAACCAGGGGAAAATGGGGTTTGAACAGGGGAGACTGGGGCTGTGTTTCTGGGAGAAAAAGGAAAAGGCTGAGCATTAGGAGATAAATATGAGGGGATATACGTAAAAAAAAATTCACCTTCTATAACTACAACAATTCTAATAAGAGGAGTAGTAAAATCTGGAGTAGGAAAGCCTTCTAGGGTCAAAGCTCTCTCCTTCCACTTCACAACTTCTGAGAAGAAATGGGTGTCAAAGTTCTTTCCTTCCAAACCAAGAATAGGAGGGGATAAATTGGTAGGAAAAATCCCAAAACTTAATTTTCTTGAAACTCCAGCAATTTGTATAATAGGAGAATCATAAACAATTACTGGAGTTGGTAAAGAGGGATTATGCAAATTATTAGAAAAAATTGGTACAATAGTGGAGGTACCTTTTTGAGCGGTCTTTCCCTTTCTGATAATTTCCTCTGGGTCATATTAAGACGTTGCTAGAGGCAACAGTGAAGTGGACCTTGTGTGTCTTCCTTTAGGAGTCAGAACTCAAACAGTGGAGTCACCAGGTGCAAGTTACAATCTTCAATAGTTTTGATATCTGATGCACCTTCAAAATAAGAATCTCTTTGTCATTCTATCCCAGGGAAATATCTTCAATTCATTCCCCAACAATGACACCATGAATATTAGCACTGATAGTCACCCTCAGATTGCAAGAGGATGAGCCCAGTACCCATCAAACTTTTTGGTGGATGTTTTGTTTATATGAGTGGAGGTCAATGGACAAAACTCAATATCTGAATGATGTTCAACATAGAACTGGACAAGAAATGTACAGGGAATTGAGGACCACAACTAACTTCAGTCACTGAATTGAGTTTAAGTGTGAGTAGAGGGAAGACTTAGTAAGAAAGGTGGACAAGACTATTATGGGAATCAGGCCTTCAAGCAGCTTGGAGAAGAAAAAATCAGACTCAATTTCACTCTTAAGCTCATGTTTCAGACACTGAAATATGTCCAAACAACACATTCAAAATAACACAATCATCAAACCTACATCACCATGTAGTTAGAACAACTCGACTGGATCGTCCATGCCCGAGCCATTTAGTGTAAGAGGGGAAAAAATCACAAGGAAGATGACTAAAACTGGTCACAATACCACTGCAATCAAATCTACATTGTAGCAGCATAACAACCCTCGACTAGATCCTCCATGCTTGAGTGTTTTAGCATAGTTTTTAGAAAGAGATGAAAAGAGGTTGACTTCTATTAATCTGAAAGTCTCAAATCTGATACATAACCAGAAAATAGTTCTGGCATAAAAACAATTACAAAATAGGGAGCTCTGCTCAACCATTTGACAACCATAACAAAATATAAAAACTATCTATTTATACTCAGAACAATCCCCGACTATCAAGAGTGTGATATGATCACTACAATAAAAAATTTACGTCGACAAATTATTCTGTCAGACTGAACATGCGTTCCTCTGTCAGACGCGAGCTCAGATCAGCATGGGTCTGGAGGGAAATCCTCTCATAAGGGTACCAAGAGCTAATGGTTCAGTCCCCACGGTCGGGCCTTACATGCCTTCCATTTATGGGGTGAGTTGAGGTTTCAACCACCAAACTTACCTTCCATTAACAAATTTTCCTGGGAGATTGAATGAGACTTAATACTCAGGTGCACAACCACTTGTTTCTCTTGGATAGGATGCCATATAAAGATGTACTTGTGGGGCTGCTCGAAGGTAGTTTCGGTTCAGAATTCTTTTGGTCCTGCAATCCATCACATTTCGCCACATAGTATTTTTTCCATTCCATGGTTTCCATTGCGGGACCGCTCAAGAAAAATATTGCATCCCGAAATAGACTATGGTCGCTGATATGGTCAGGATCTAATATTTGGGAGAACTGGATAGATTTGGCACCACCTCCAATCTTACTCACCCACCAACTTTAGGATCTGCCCAATGTGTGCTTTGGGGTGGGGCGCTACTTTTGGCATTGAACAATAACACCTCACGGAGGATGATATGACGTGGAGGCCAAATGTCACCATGACAATGTGTCATGGATGGAGAGGTATCATGTGTCACCTGAAAATAGGTTGGAGGTGTGTCTGAGAATACTTGAAAAGAGCACCACGTGTCAAAACCGTAAGGGTGTCACATGTCTGTGCTAATAGGCGACATACATTTGGCTCTCCAGGGCTCAGGGGATAGCTCCTATTTACCCGCTATGCTTTTACTTGGAGCTATGGATCTGGTGACACGTGGCTCTTTGAATTGGACGACCGAGATCCACTCTAGGTCTCTGGGCTTTGGGAGAGTCAAAACTCAAACCTGGGCTTCCAAGTGATTTTACTCGGAGCCATGGATCTGATGACTCGTGTCTTATTCAATGGATGGTCAAGATCCCTTCGTGGCTCTGTACTTTGGAATTATCAAGAGTCAAAATTTACTTTCCCCAATCAAATCCATTGGAGTTAGGGATCTGACAATGCATGGCTCCTGGATTTGGATGACCAAGATCGACTCCAGGAAAATAAAATCTCAAACTTATTTTTCCTTTTTTGTTTTCACCCGGAGCTATGGATCTGATGACATGTGGCTATTTTTTATCAACGACTAAGATTCACTTCGGGCCTTTGGCCACTTTGACACTTTGTGCACTTCAGGCCTTCGAGACCTTGGGGAGGTACTGCCGCTAAGATCAACGGCTCCCTGCTGATTTTGAGATCAATGGTCAAATATTGCTTCGTGAGTTCGGGCTTCGCCTCTCCAGAAGTTTTATGCACTTCTCACTTTCAAACTCCCAAAGCTCATTTCTCTGAACACTTGGATCGGATGCCACTTGTGCCCCTTGAGATCAATGGCTCATGCTTGCTCCGGGGCTCTGGTCTTTGGACCTTCTCCTCTGGCGCTATACTTCGTGCGACTTTGAACTTCTGAATGCCCATGACTTGTTGATTAGAACTGCTCCTAGAATCTCCCACGTTGAAAAATTAAAATTTCCTGCTTCTTTTAAGCCCAAAATGGGATGCTTTGTATGTTGCCCTTTGTGTCCATTCTTGCGGCCTGCAAGATCAAGAGACGAATGCCTATGGGATGGGAAAACAAGGAGACCAGTGACTGAAAAAGGAGATGAGTGTTCATCTTTTGTGGAAAACAGAGGGGCTTGGGGCTGAGACTCCTTTCGGGTAGGACATTAAGGGAAACCAGGGTGCATAAATGAACAAGGGCACACAGAAGATGAATTTTCATGCCGAAAGGGGAAAAACTTAAGACTTGTTGATTCGAAAAGGATAGAGACAGGGAAAAATTACATACTTAGATAGAAATCACGAACCCACAAGACTCTGACAAGTTCATGTTATAACATTTTGCTCCACAGGAGATGGCATGCTCCCTGCAAGCTACCAAGAACGTGCAGTTTCAGTGCCTTAGTGGTTTTCGGTATGGATTCTCCTATTGAAAACAAAAAAAATTAAAAACAAAACAAAAAGGGAGTGGTATTTACAATGGGGAACGCCGGTCACAGCCTAAATAAATAATTTCTTGATAAAATGTCCATTGATAGGGCCACCCAAAACCTAGGAATCCTCCAATTTCTGCAATTCATAAGTGTTGTTTGGAAGAACCTCATAAATCATGAAGGGACCAATCGATAAGGCTTCAAATTTACCATGGTTTTCCTTATCTTGCTTGGGTGCATCCCATTTGAGCACCAGATCCCCCAAATGGAAATTCTCCTTTCTTGCGCTCTTGTCAAAAGCTCATTTTATTTTTTGTTGATGGTCTTGTGCTTTGTCAAGCAACTGCTCCCTAGTCTATTGCACTTCTACTAGTTGTAGTATCCTCCTTACCATGTCATCAGGTTCTCCTTGGTAGTCTTGGAGGAACTTCGCCATAGGAAAACCAAGTTAAGCAGGAAAGATTGCCTCAACATCGTACACTAGCTGGAAAGGAGAAATGCCAAGTGATATTTTTGTTGTAACTATGTCATCCCACAATGCAAACTTCGCCTTCAAATCCTAGTCTTTCTTGTTATCTTCTAATAGTATTTTGATAATATTTATGAGGCTCTTGTTAGAAGACTCTGCTAAACCATTTCCTTGAGGGTAGTAGGGAGTATAATGGACTAGTGTGATCCCATATTGCTCACATAAATTAATTAATGGCTCATCTCTTAAAGAGGAAGAATTGTTTATGACAATCCTGCTTGGACAACTAAATCTGGATATGATGTCTTCAAGGAAATTTATGATCACCCTATGGGAGATAGTCCTTGTAGGGATGGGTTCTATCCATTTGGTAAAATAATTAGTGGCGGTCAAAATACACCTGTGTTGGCCACTCGATGTCCAATGGATCTCTCCAATGAATTCAACACCCCACTACTGAAAAGGTCTAGAAACAACTACAGGTTTTAAAGGAAAATATCTGAGCTGCTGCTTTCCAACAAATGTTTGACACTTGGTACAATATCTGATCTTTGCACCAACATCAGTAAAAGGCATGGGTCATAAATACCCATCTCTTAGGATCTTATACGTTGTGGTCCTCCAAAAATCATGTCCCTCACGTGAGCTACGATGAAAATCAATCATTGCACTTTGGGCTTCTTATGGGTCCAGACATATCAACAGAACTCCCAGAGGGTCCTTCAAGTAAAACACTTGATCAATGATACAATACTTGATTTCTTTGAGTTTCAAATCTCTCGCCTTTTTTTTTTCCAAACCATCAGAAGGCCTCAACTTCTGTAGAAATTATGTGATATCTTTATACCAGGGGAATCCTTTTAAGTTGGGGCTTTCATGAGATTCTTTGCCAACAATCTCAACTTGCTAATTTTCTGAGTCTATATTCATGAAATTCACCCCCAATGCCTCACAATTTGATTCAACTAGTAACCTCGATAAACCTTGACCTTTCACCAACCTGGTGGGTTTGATTTCGAGGTCAAACTCTAGAATCTTGGTGATCCACTTACTTCTTTTCCCATCTATATCGTGTTGGATAAATATATCCTTTATTGAAGCCGAGGGGACATATGCAATAATTTTTTACTGCAGAATATAGATTCTGAAAGCCTTGAGGGATTTCACCAAAGCATAAGCCTTCTTTTCCATGTTATCATATCTCGTTTCTACATCTCTCAGTGCTCTATTGAAAAAGGAAATAGGTTGTTTCAGCCCATCTGAATTTCTCTGTAGAAAAACAACAATTAATGTATCTGATGAAGCGAAGGAAAATATATTAAATTCCTCGGAATAGTCTGGGCTGATGATCACAGGTGCTTCAGTCAATTCCCTCTGGATTTGGTTGAAATAATTTCTTGACTGAGCAGTCCATTTCACTTCATTCCCCTTTCTGAGAATGGTTGTAATGTATTTAACCAACTGAACAAAATTAGAAATGAATCTCCTGAAAAAATTATTTTTACCCGAGAAAGACTGAACCTCTTTCTTGATTCTGGGAAAATACAAGGAATAGATGGCCTCTACTCGTCTTGGATCAATTTTCACCCCTTCAGCTGACACAATATGCCCTAACAATTTCCCCTCTTGCATGGAAAATAAATATTTCTTAGGATTGAGCGAAAGGCCAAACCTTTGAAACTTCAAGAAGACTTTCCTTAGATGATAATAATGCTCTTTATGAGACTTAGAGAAAATTTTAATGTCATCCAGATAAATGACTACAAATTTGTCCTTTTCCCTAATGAAGGCGATGTCCATGGCTCGCTGGAAGGTTTCTCCTGCATTCATCAACCCAAAGGGAATTTTAGCATACATGAATGTGCCCCAAAGAGTTGTGAAGGTTGTCGTCTCTATATATTCAGGAAAGACAAAGATCTGATTGTACCTGGAGAAACCATCGACCATAGACAATCTGGACAAACTAGTCACTCTCTCCAATATGTGCTCCATTTTCAGCAAGGGGTTGTTATATTTCTTGGAACTCTTGCTCAAATTTCTGAAATCAACACACAACTTGATTTCCCCATTCTTCTTCCTTATGCGCACCAAATTATCTACCCACTCTGAAAACATGAAAGGGATGATGATCTGTGCATCCAACAACTTTGTGACCTCCTTTTCCGTAATCGATAGCAGCATGGGATTTATTTGTCTGAGCTTATGATTGAATGGTTTGGCATCCTCTTTCAAAGGGATTTTGTGTTCAATGATGCTAGTGTCATATGTTCTCAAATCCTCGTATGTCCAAGAAAAAACATCACTAAACTCCTTCAAGATTCTAACATACTCAGCCATTTGTTCTTTTGACAAGATTCTAGATAGTTTGACCCATTTGGGATCCTCCTCAGTTCCTAGATTGCATTCTATCACACCAACCTCTTCAGTTGATCCTTCAACCTTTAAAAAAACATCATTTCTGTCAAACAATTGCTCCAAAGGGACAAGCCCCTTCGGAATATTGTTGCTAGGCAATTGAACAATATGATGGTTAGCAATGTTATTCATAAAAACATCAGTATGAGGGATTTCTTCAGACTCCTAATCCTGATCAATATGCATATAAAAAAATTCATCCACATTGTCAAGGAACTTCTTAATCTCAATATCATCATCGAAGACCTTCCAATGTTTGAGATTGTCAGGGATAGAGGGTCTGTATTTTACCTCCATTTCATACTTCAGTTTTGGGGGAAAAGGGACCTTGAAATTACTTGCTGAGACTGCCAAGGAATATACCACAGATTTCTCCTACCTTGGAACAAATGAAATATTAAAATACAAGAAGAAACTGTCAATCATATCCCATACTTCATTTCTATAGGTCCTCAACCTCGGTTTCTTAGCCTAATACATATTTCTAACTTGATGAACAATCAGATCAACATCTCCAAACACTGCTAGTTCCTCAATTTTCATGTCTTTGAAAGCTCTCAATCCCAAGACAAGAGCCTCATATTATGCCATGTTGCTTATTGTTTCAAATTCCAACTTGCAAGACGAAGATATGGTCTCTTGGGTGGGGGAAATAAAAACTACTCCAACACCAACACTTTCCTTAGAAGAGGCTCCATCAAAAAACATTTTCCACTCGGAGGTATTAGGGGGAGGCTCTTTGCAAAAGGTAATAGTCTGCTCTCTGATTTCAATAGGAGGTTGAGGAACATGAGAGAGCTGAAAAATGTTGGTTCCTAAATCAATATCAACTGAGAAAATGTGGTGGTTGATGGGATTGGGCTCATCCCTGATAATGTAGGCAATTTGTGATTCTCTATAAATCCATCTATGCTCCCTTCCAAATATAGGGATGGTGGCATATGACAGATCCATCTGCGAATTTCCCCCTAGTCTTTTGTATCCATGATCTAGACAAGA
Organism: Picea engelmannii; assembly: GCA_009831015.1. Lineage (NCBI taxonomy): Eukaryota > Viridiplantae > Streptophyta > Pinopsida > Pinales > Pinaceae > Picea > Picea engelmannii. The sequence goes on from ML799619.1 coordinate 69,564, forward strand.
GAATTTGGAACTTAGGGGGGACATCAACTACCACTATGTCCATGACCACACTCTTCATTGGCAATTGAAACAAGGAGACATCCAGGTCCCTAATAACCCCAAGGCATTTCATCTTTCCAGAATCAAATGAATATAGGTCATGGTAGGTTTTTGTAACCTCCAACCCAAGCTCATCCATGACAATTTTAGGCATGAGATTATGAGATGCCCCTGAATCCATTAAGCAGTTGGGAAACACCTTATCATGGATTTTCAATGAAGTGTAGAAAGGAGGTGAGGAATCATCTCTATCATCCTCCAATGGTCCCAGTATGACAACATGCTTTTCATCTTGGAGATCGGTTGAGTCTGTGTAATGAGATGAAGGTTTGGGCTACAATATTTTGGAGACGCACCTTTTGAATTCCTCGTTCTTGACTAACTATGAAAGAGGTACATGGATCCTAATATTTTGAATCTCAAGCTCAAATATTTAAGAGGAGGGATACTTCATAATCTCCTTCACTTCTAAGATTGTGATTTTGACCATTGGTGGGGGGTTTGCCTCCTTTTCTTTAATGCCATCTGCTACATTTTTGACAGGCTTCTCTACTCTAGTAGGCTGATCAGAAATATCCACCTTCCCTTCTTTTTTCTTTGACCTAGGGCTATATCTATTGGGATTATGGCTGGTCTTTTCCCCCCTGCTCAACTCATTTATTTGGTTGTCCATGAGAGACTCCTCATATGAATATTGGGTCATATGAGGAAATGAGGAAGTGTCTCTAAGACAATGGATTTCAAGATCAACATCTTCTTCCTCTCCTTCCTCATTAGTAACAAGGTTATTTTGGAGAGGATCTTGAATTCTCTGATCATCTCTTTCCCTGTTTCATTGGTCTCTTTGGATGATCCGAGGGGAATTTTTTGGTCTTTTGAAATTACTCCTACTATTAGGATTTTGAAAATTCCTATAGATCTCCTTTCCTTCCAATTCTCACCTTTCCATTTTAGCATAAAGTGATTTTAGTAGCTTGGTTATTTCATACATTTGAGGGGGGGCAAGAGAGGAACTAGAAATGAAAGCCTCAGACCTACCCTTTCTTCTCTCTCTATCAGCCTTATTCCTAAGCTTGTCAACTGCCAAAATATTGGATTCTACTTCAACGGATGCATCTTTCATATGAGCCAAGGAGGTGGCTCTTCTTTCTCTCAACAGGAGGCAAAAATCAGGGTTGAAAGAACTAGAATAAGTCATCTTGGCGGAGGTTTTTGTATGCTTAAATTCAACGAGAATCTTTTTATACATCTTATCAAATCTCTTTGAGAAGTCAGAAACAACTCCCCCCTCTTCTCTTTTAAGTTCCTTGAATTCTATAACATAATAAATGAGATATTTTTTACTCCCCCAATGTCTCAATAAGGAATTGTCCAGAGCAGCAATCCTGTCAATAGATCTAGGAGGAATGTCCTTAAACCAATCCCTGGCATCACCATCAAGGATCTATACAAAAAATCTCATCCACACATCTTCATTTTCGACGGCCTGAATCTCTGCAAATCTATAAAAGGATGCAAAGTTCTCTTCTGCAGTCACGTCTCCCTCACCTGTGAACTGGGGTATGTATTTAAGGTAGTCCGTGGTTGGGAGAGAATTCATATGCCGAGGTAAAACCAGAGGGGCATATATAACAACCAATATCTCATCCATCTGATTCCTAGGAGGATTAGCACCTACCATTGGGATGTGAATTGGAGGTGAACCAGGGGAAGATAGGGTTTAAAAATGGGATACTGGGGTTGTGTTTCTGGGAGAAAAAAGAAAATGATTAGAGTTAGGAGATAAATATGAGGGGCTAGAGGTAACAAAGGTTTCCCCTTCTGTAACTACAAAAATTCTAATAGGAGGAGGAGTAGTAAAATCTGGAGTAGGAAATTCTTCTAAGGTCAAATCTCTCTCCTTCCACTTCACAACTTTGAGGGAGAAAGGCGTGTCAGAGATCTTTCCTTCCAAACCAAGAATAGGAGGGGAGAAATCAGCAGGAAAACTCCCAAAAGTTAAATTTCTTGAAACTCCAACAATTTGTATAGTAGGAGAATCAAAAATAGTTACTGGAGTTGTTAAAGAGGGATTATGCAAATTATTAGAAAAACTTGGTACATCAGTAGAGGTACCTTTTTGAGCGGTCTTTCCCTTTCTCATAATTTCTTCTTGGTTATCTTCTAACATTACTAGAGGAAGCAGCGAAGTGGACCTCATGTATTTGCCTTTAAGAGCCAAAACTGAAATAGTGGAGTCTCTAGGTGCAAGTTGCAATCTTCAATTGTTCTGATATTTGATGCACCTTCATAATCAAAATATCTTTGTCATTTTATCCCAGGGAAATGTCTTCAATTCGTTCCACGACAATGACACCATGAATGTTAGCACTGATAGTCACCCTCAGATTGTAGGAGGATGAGCCTAGTACCCATCATAGTTTTTGGTGGATGTTTTGTTTATATGAGTGGAGGTCAATGGACAAAACTCAATATATGAATGATGTTCAACACAGAACTGGAAAAGAAATGTACAGGGAAATGAGGACCACAACTAACTTCAGTTAGTGAATTGAGCTTAATTGTGAGCAGAGGGAAGACTTAGTAAGAAAGGTGGACAAGACTACTATGGGAATCAGGCCTTCAAACATCTTGGAGAAGAAAAACTCTGACTCAAGATCACTCTTAAGCTCAAGCTTCATACACTAAAATATGTCCAAACAAGACAGTCACAACAACACAATGATCAAACCTACATCACCATTTAGTTACATCAACTTGACTGGATCCTCCATGCCCGAGACATTCAGTGTAAGAGGGAAAACTATCACAATGAAGTTGACTAAAACTGGTCACGATACTGCTACAATCAAACCTACATTACAACAAAATAATGACACTTGACTGGATCTTCTATGCTTGAGTGTTTTAGCACAGTTTTTACAAAGAGATGAAAAGAGGTTGACTTCTATTAATCTAAAAGTCTCAAATTTGATACATAACTAGAGAATAGTTCTAGCATAAAAAACATTATGAAACAGGGATCTTTTCTCAACCATTTAATGACCATAAAAAAATATAAAAACTATCTATTTATACTCAGAACAACCCCCGACTATCAGGAGTGTGATCTGATCACTGCAATCAAAGATTTACCTCTGTGACTTCTTCTGTCAAACTAAACATGCGTTCCTATGTTAGACATGAGATCAAATCAGCATGGCTCTATGGAGAAATCCAATCGTAGGGGTACCATGGACTGACGGTTCAGTCCCCACAGTCGGGCCCTCTTAGTCTTTCATTTATGGGGTGAGCCGATGTTTCAACCACCAAACCTACCTTCCATTAACTTCTTTTCCTTGGATATTGAACGACACATAATTCTTAGGGGAACGACCACTTGTTTTTATTGGATAGGATGCCATATAAACATGTAATTGTGGGGCCACTCAGAGGTGGTTTTGGTTCAGACTGCTTTTGGGTCCGAAATCCATCATATTTCACCATGTAGTATTTTCTCCATACCATGGTTTCCATTGCAGGACCGCTCAAGAAAAATACTGCCCGAGCATGTTGCATCCCCGTAATAGACTGTGGTTGTTGATCTGGTCACGATATGAGATCTAGGCACACCAACTAGATTTGGCGACACCACCAAGCTTACTCACCCACCAACTTTAGGATTTACCAAAAGTGTGCTTCGGGGGTTATCTCTTATTTACCTATTGTGCTTTTACCCAAAGCTATGGATCTTGCAACACGTGGCTCTTTGAATTGGATGGTCGATATCTAGTCCAGGTCTATGAGCTCTAGGAGAATCAAAACTCAAACCTAGTCTTGCAAGAGATTTTACCCGAAGCCATGGATCTGAGGACACGTGTCTTCTTGAATGGACATTCGATATCCCTTCGTTGCTCAAGGATTTGGACTTCTCAACAGTCAAAATTTACTTGCCCCAAGAAAATACACTGGAGTTAGGGATATGACGACATGTGGCTCCTAGATTTGGACCACCCAGATCCACTTCGGGTCTCCAGGCTTCGGGAAAATAAAATTTCAAACTTTATTTTCCTTCTCTGTTTTCACCCAGAGCTATGGATCTCACGACACGTGGCTATTGTTGATCAATGAATCAGATTCCCTTTGGGCCTTCGGCCACTTAGGAACTTCAGTTAATTTGGGCCTTAGGGACCTTGGGGAGGTACTTCCACTAAGATCAACAGATCCCTGCTGATTTTGAGATCAATTGTCCATGATTTCTTCAGGAGTTCGGGCTTCGGCTCTCTGGAATTTTTATGCACTTCTCACTTTGAAACTCTTGAAGCTCATTTATCTGAACACTTGTATCGGATTCCACCTATTCCCCTCAATATCAATGAATCATTCTCACTCTGGGCCTTCTGTCTTTGGATCTTCTACTCTAGTGCTATACTTTGTAGGACTTTGAACTTTTGAATACCCGTGATTCACTAATTCAAACTGCTCCTGGAATCTCCCCTGCTAAAAGATTAAAATTTCCTGCTTCTGTTAAGCCCGAAATGGGCTACTTTGTATGTCACCCTTTGTTTCCATGGTTGCATCCTGCACGATCAAGAATATGGACAACTGGTTGTGGGCTGGGAAAACAGGGAGACCAGTGACTGAAAAAGGAGACAAGTGTTCATCCTTCAGTGAAAACAAATGGGCTTGGGGTCGAGACTCCTTTCGGGTAGGACATTATGGGAAACCAAGGCACAAAAATGAACAAGGGAAAACAAAAGATGACTTTTCACGGTGAAAGAGGAAAAAATTAAGACTTGTCGATTCGAAAAGGATAGAGACAGGGGAAAATTACAGACTTAGGTAGAAACCACAAACCCACAAGACTCTGACAAGTTCAAGTGATAAAAAATTGAATGTGGAGGGTCTTCCTGAATATGTATCTCTATTATTTTTCTTTGATTCTGGATTACCATGATTCCTTGCTTTGAGTATTTATGCATAACTCTTTCTCTTTTCCTCATTCTTTGTTTATGGGATCCTGTAGTGCTTCCTCTCAACATTCAATACTCATGATGTTGATGTTTGTGTCTCTTCAATGTTCTTGTTGATATTGATGATTTTGGCTCCCAATTTGATAACTTTTTCTTCAATATTCTCAACCTCTTCTTCTTTCTTCATCATCTGAATCTTCATGACTTTTTCTATTCACTTTGCTTCTTCAAGTTGAATCTTCAAGGATATAATTTCCTTTTCAAGTCTTCTTTATTCTTGACCAAATTCTTCTTCAAGTTTATTTAAGTCCTCAATTCTTTCCTTAAGATGATATTTCAAGATATTTTATCTTTTCTATGCTTCCTTTATTTCATTTTCCAAACATTGCTTCTCTTCCATTGTTTCCTTCCTTAGAGTTTTTATTTCATCTTCCAAACACTGCTTATTTTCCATCTTACTTTTATATGTTTCAACAATATTTCTGGCTTCTTCTAGATGATCTTTCAGTTTCACGATGACCTATTGGGATTCTTTAGAAATTTCTTGAGAATTCTTCGTGACTAATTTTTCCTCAAGTGACTTCTTCTTCTTACTTTATTTTTTCAATTTGTCTAAAGCACTGATCAACTCTACTTCACGGTATATTATGCCTTCTTCACAATATTCTTCTTCTAAATCTATCTGACATGATGAGCATCTTTATTCTTGTTTTTTTCTTCAATCTTCTTTATCATTCTATGGATTTATCATGGAATATTTTTCAAAGTAGAGTTTATGCAACTTATCCCAAAGTTCTTTAGTTGATGAATATTTTCCAACCTTTTCTCTTACCAGATCAGGTAATCCTTCCTAGATGAAATACATTTTTATTTTTTTGTTTCTTTTCAATTCCTTCTTGGTTGTTGTTTTTGTCTTCTTTGTAGCAGTGTACCCTGTAACAATCAAGTACCAAAAATCATATCCTCGTGCTTGCAAAAAAAATTTCATCTTGATACTCCACATTTCATACTCGTGACCATTTTGACTATTGAACTATGGTATTCCATTTTTATACAAATTGTTTCTCTCCATGATCTAGTTTCTAGTGGTTAAATTGTTTCCTGAAGGGACCCACTCTGATACCAATTATTGGAATACTGAGGGGGGGGGTGAATCTCTATGATCACTTTTACCACTTTTAACCACAATATATAAAATTCAACTTAATCAACAATATATCATCAATATATCATCAGTATATCATGATCATATAAGCATAAGTAGAATAACATCAAAAAAATCACATCAAGTATAGAGTACACCATAATTTACGTGGAAACCCAAACATGAGAAAACCACATAATGCATTCTTATATATCAAAGAATACATTCATTAGAAGCACCAACTTCCCAATTCTCCTTATGAATTTGGAACAAGACTACGACCCCCTATTGATAGGCTCCAACCTAAAGGAAGCTACAACTCCCTAAATTCTCTGTCTCCAACTAGAAGGAGGATACAACCCCTTTATTCTTAGGCTCCAACCTGAAGGAAGTTATAACTCCCTAAATTCTATGGCTCCAACCAGAAGGTGGATAGAACCCTATGATTACCAGGCTCCAATCAAAAGGAATATCCAACTCTCTAATTCTTTGGCTCCAATCGGAAGGAGGTTAAAACCACCTTTCCTTTCCCTATCACGTCACCCTGAAATATAAGTGTATACAAAAATTTCACTACTACAATCACTTCCACTATCACTACCACTGTCACATCAAACTGTAACCCATCAACATGTCACTATATCCAACCTATCACTTCATCCAACCTATCAAATGAACATGTCACTGATCAACCTGTCCAACCTGTCACTGTCACTGATACTCAACCAGATCCTCTCACATGGATCATATACCAAGGACACCTCTCGACTATATGCCTAACATCACCAACACATTCGTCCACCAACATGTACCAAGATCAACAACATACCATCACAAGATATGTGTCTCAACCATCTACCAAATCATGTACCAAACCATCAACCTAGACCATACCATACATCAACCATGTGCCACAACCTATACCACAACAAGTGCTTCAAGCATGCACCAACACATGTACCAAACTATGCATCAACCATGAAACATAAACTATACCATATGCCTCAACCATCAACCATATACATCGGTACCAAGTACCAATTCTGTACCATACCATGTATCAACCATGTACATTAATAATGTACATCAACACAATACCATGTACCAATATTGTACCATACCATGTATTAACCATGTACATAAACAATGTACATCAACATCATACCATGTACCAATCATGTACCATACCTTGTATCAACCATGTACATCAACAATGTACATCAACACCATACCATGTACCAATCGTGTACCATACCATGTACCATATCATGTGCCAACCATGCACATCAAGCATAATAAGTGTCTCAATCATATACCAGATCATGGAAATATAAGAAATATATGAACCAACAATATACCTTATCAGATATAACTCAACCAAAATGTACCATGCATCCAAGATGTTCCTCAAGTCATATAGCAAATCTCACAAACACATGCCTCAAGCATTCTCCTTAATATCTCCAATATACAACCTTATAACACATAGAATAACCTACCTTTTACATCTACAACTGACCCGATGCCTCTAAACCTGATTCAAAATCTTATAGCTTCACCTCAGACATCAACATCCAGAAACATGCATCCTCCTTCACTTTTGTCTTGTCCTCAAGGGACGAAGAACCTGTCACACGGGGCCTCATGTGACGTGCTCTAAGAAACCTGCGAGGGTGCCTCATGGGAAACTCTATTCTTGACCTGTGAGGGTGAGACAAATTAGGGTTTTACATAAACCTTAGCACTATGTATCTTGGAAAATTTCATTCTTTTCTGGCACTTTCTTCGTTGCCTTAGGTTTGTCGTCAGATTCACCAATAAACCAAAATACTAGACCATAATATTATCACAAGATAGATATTCATTGTAGGTGTGTGTATATACTAGTGAGAGACTCCTTGAGGTGCTTATATACTTTTTCATAGTAACCTATTTCCTCCATCTTAGGGCTTCTACTAATTTCTTGTCATAACAACTTACCCATTCATTAATTGACTTGTAACCAACTAGGGGCTTCTTGACCATTCTTTGGGGTTTCCAACTTTACAAGGCCATATCTCCCTAACTGTGAGGAACCACGTGGTCTGCCACCTATCACTGAAAATGACATGAAGAGGAATATCCATCTATGAGTGTCTTACCTACATTTGTACTATCCTTCATGTCCATATTCGTCAACCAACTTTGGGTATCGTAACCATACCCCCGAGGATTCATGTATACTTCATAAAATGCACCCAACACATATATTGACATCAACCACTCCATCAATGAAACGTAGTTGACCATTAATCTCAACCACATCTCTAGGGATTCCAGACTTCTCCAAGGGTTGACATCAATGACAACCAACTATCCAAACCAATTATCAAACAAGATGAATATTGAATACTTTGTCACTAAACTTGTGAATATGATGTGGTATGTACCTTACCTTAGAGAGGAAAATGCAAAGGTTCAGAGTTTCATGTGTTGTTTCCCTCAAGCATACAAAGACAAATTTCAATTTCTAAACTCCAAGACCATGGATGAAGTAATAAGGCATGCTAAATTATTCTTTACTCAACTTAAACAGAGGTATGAAAATACAAAAACATCACAGCATAAAAAAAGGGATAAGTTTGATCCTAGGAAGAAACAATTTAAGCATCCATGACAGCCTTCACATAGTGTACTAGTTAGGAGAAATAGACTCAACAGAAAACAAACTGTATCAGTTCAAAAAAACAATAAACCTAAATATTTTGTGAACAAGACAGTTAGGCAACCTCTATAGCATTGGGGTTGCAAAAAAACTCACTTATACCGAGACTTTCCTTTAAATAAAGATATAAATGAGAAAGTGCACAATATTCAAGAAGCATAAACATTAAATGACATTGCTAGAAGTATTCATAAGATCAATGATGCCCTTGAAAATTGACAAGTTGACCATCAATCCTCCATGGTGGATAGAAGGTATGATTAATAAGAAACATGTGTCCATTTCAACAGACCCTTGTGAATGTCTAATTTATATTTCACCTATAGTAAGATAAAGTTGTAAACTGGATAAAATCAAATATAAGAAATATTGGCTAGTTTGGTTAGCTACAAAAACAAAAACAAAAAGTTGTTGAGTTGGTAAAATATTGTACAGTAATGATCGAAAAAATGAAGAAGAAAGATATAAACATTTTACCCTTAGGATGTTATGATTTACTCATAGGCATGGATTGGCTGGAAAAATATTCAATTGTTGTAAAATGTCATGAACATAGTTTTAACAGTTTAGATGATTATGAAAAAGTAGAACATTAAAAGGAATACCATGAGGAGTGTCAGTAAGACAAATATATGCCTTTCCATTAAAAATACATGCAAGGAAATGTTATGATATTTATTAGGTGGATATATATGAAAATATTGAGAAAATGAACAAAAGTTTGTTAACTGAAGATCCCATACTCAAATAATTCCAGGATGTGTTTCCAAATGAAATTCCAGGATTACCTCTGAGATGAGACATAGATTTCACCACATACATAGTACTTGGATCTGCATTGGTGTCAAAGGATCCTTATCTAATGATTACTCCATAACTAACTGAAGTTAAAATTCAACTTCAAGAGGTGATAGATAAGAATTATATCATACCCAGTGTGTATCCATGGGGAGCACGAGTCGTGTTTGTCAAAAAGAAGGATGGAACCTTCATATTGTGTATCGACTACAAAAACATAACAAGATGAAAATTAAAAGAAATTATCCTTTAGCCCACATCGATGACTTGTCTGATCAAGTCAGAGGAGCTAAAATTTTCTCTAATATTGATCTACAGTCAGGATAACATCGGGTTATAATTAAAGAAGAAGACATTCATCAAAGTTCTTTTTGAACTAGATATGGGAACAATGAGTTTCTAGTGGTACCTTTTGGTTTAACAAATGCATGTGATGCATTTAAGTGTTTGATGAACAATGTGTTGAGAAACTATCTAGAAAAGTTTGTAATTGTGTCCATAGATGACATATTAATCTATTCAAATACCAAATAGGAACATGAGAAACAATTCAAAATGGTCTTGCAGACACCTAAAGAACATCAAATGTATGCAAAATTTAGCAACTGTGAACTTTATCAAGATAAAGTACAATATTTGGGACATGTAATTTCTAGTGAACAGATCTCAATCAACCCAGAAAAGGTCAGGGCCATCCTAGACCGACTAGTGCCAAAATATGTGTTGGATGTTCAATATTTCATGGGCATCAAAGGGTATTACGATAGGTTCATGGAATGTTTTTCAAAACTAGCATATCAAATAACTTCTTTGCAAAATAAAGGAATCAAATTCAAATAGAGTAAGAAGTGTCGAGAAATATTTGAAAATCTAAAACAATTACTAGCAACATCGCCTATATTGAAGATATCAAACCCACAAAAGAACTCTGTGGTATGTATTGATGCTTCATGAGAGGGATTAAGAGGTGGATTGTTACAACATGACTATGTGATTGCTTTTGAATCACGAAAGTTGAAACCACATGAGAATAACTATGGAACAAATGATCAGTAACTAACTACTATTGTAGATGCTTTAAAAATGTGGAAACACTACTTGTTGGGTAGGAGATTTTTGTTGAAAATAGATAATATCATCCTTAAGTATCTTTTCGATCAACAAAATTTAAATGAAAGACATACAAGATGCTTATATTTCCTAAGTGAGTATTATTTGGAGATAAAACATATTAAAGGAAAGGAAAACAAGATAGAAACTAAATGAAATTTTCAATACTAAAATACAAATTGATTTTAAACAAAGAATTAAATCTCTAGTGGAAAATGATGAAATTTATAGGAAATTATAGGAGAAACTTAAGAAGAAAAAAATAGTTGAGGAGAAATTGAAATTTAATTGCAATGAGGATTGTTTGTTAAAGTATAAAAACACAATTTATGTTCCAAACAACATATAATTGAATAATTTTATATTGGTTAAAATACATAAGAAAACATATTCCCAACATACTATAACAACTTTAAATAAACAATACTTTTGGTGTCTTGAGTGCTAGCAAGTTAAAGCTGAGCATTGTCACCCAACTCGATTATTAACATGGGAAGTGATTAACATGGATTCTATTACAGTTTTTACTACAACTAAGAAACAAAATGACTCTATTATGATAGAAATAGAAAAACTCACTAAATCCTCACACTTTATTCTAATGAAATCAACTCACAAAGCTATAAAGATTGCAGATGTTTTCGTGAAGGAAATTTTTAGAATGCATGGTATACCCAAAACTAGCACATGAAATTCACTTCAAATTTATAGAAGACCATGTTCAATGTTTTGCATACTTAGATAAATTTTTGCACCACATATCGTCCTCAAACCAACAATCATATCGAAAGGACTAACAAAATTATAAAGGATATGTTGTGTATGTTGTGGATGTATGTAATGACTTACCCCAAGAAGTGAGAAGTGTATCTTCTTCAGGTTGGTTCAGAATATCCACAATATTGTTTGTTACTAGTCAACTTTTTCTTCATGTTTATTACATCATGATCCATCATCATGACACAAAACATCTTATAAATAGTTTAAAAGGTGAATAAAAACCAAGGATTTCCTACAACAAAAACCTAAAAATAAATGAAATAAAAAGTTAAATGCAATAATTACATTAGAATAATAATAACCTTAAAATAATAATAATAACCTTAAAATAATAATAATAACTGAGCTATGATAATAATAATAGTTAATAATTATAATTTAGATATAATAATATATTATAATAACTTAGATTTCTCTAAAATAATAATTTGTTATAATAATAATTATTGTACTTATAATAATTTAATTATCATAATAATAATAATATTAATAATCATAATAATAATAATATTAATATTAATATTAGAATTATGATAAAAAAAAAACCTAAAATAATATTATTATGTTATTATTATTAATTATCATAATAATAATAATAATAATAATAATAATAATAATAATAATAGAATTATGATAAAAGAAAAACCTAAAATAGTATTATTATGTTATTATATTAATGGGGAAATAATAGTAACGAATAGTTCTAATAATAACATAGATATACTAATACACAATTTTATAATAACCTAGATATAATAATGATAACCAACTAACTATTAACTATTATTATTGTATCCACGTTATTATAATAACCTATATATTAACAAACATCTAAGTTTTCTTTCCCCTATACCTTATACTATTATTATTAAATATTATTATTATTACAACTATACTATTATCAATATTATAAATAGGTTATTGTTGTTATTATTATTATTATTATTATCTTTGACATTAGTTTTGTTTCATTTATATATTTTTATTTCAAAGTTTCTTTTATTCTAACCCTATTATTAATTGTAATATTTTTATTTTTATTAATAACTATTATTATTATGATACCTAGATTATTATTATTATTATTATTATTATAACTAGATTGTTACTCTATTATTATAATAGATTATTATCATTATCATTATCTCTAGGTTATTATAATAACCTAGATATAATAATAGTTAATAGGTTATAGGTTATCATTATTATTAT
>ML799619.1:82369-166301 GCA_009831015.1 Picea engelmannii
ATATATATATATATATATATATATATATATATATATATATATATATATATATATATATATATTATAGAACTATTAACTATTAGTATCATCTGATTAGTATAATAACACAATAGTAGATTGTTTCTTTATCCTAACCCTAATACTACTCCTAATTGTATTATTATTATTATTAGTGTTATTATTATTATAACCACATTGTTACTAGAGGGTACCCTGAGTTATTATAATATGTTATTATTATTATTATTATTATTATTATATATAGATTATAACTATTAACTATTATTATTATTATTATTATTATTATTATTATGTAGTTATTGCATTTAACTCTTATTTCATTTATTTTTAAGTTTTTTTAATCTATAGACAACATCTTTGTTTTTTCTCACATTTTTAAGTATTTATAAGATTCTTCTCATCTCATCCTCCGCTTTGTGTCCTAAATATGCATCCTGGATAAAGTAGACCCATAAAAAACAATATATCATAAATAACCTTAATAAAGATATCACCACTTAAATATTAATCATTAAGAGTATCTTAATGGGTTTGCATATAATAATGGTTATGAGGAATCTTCATTATTTCATGGGAGAGTGTAAAGGGATAAAAACCATGAGAGTAAATATTGTCCATAAGAACAAGTATAAACCTACTCCCAAAGATGTGGGATGTCAGGGAACAAGCTAGCACAAAGTTAGACTAAGCAGATTCACTAGGGTTAGGGATGAGGCTAATTTAAAAGAAAGATCTAGGCTAGCTATTTTTTCTAGTGAAAAAGAAAAGATACAAGTATAGAATTTGAGTTTGATGGTTCTGAGAAATAATCAAACTATGATTTTTTATGGAGATGGTTATACACTTTTAAGTCCCTATGGAATAATGATTTAGGCTCAGGGGGGACAAGTAATCTTGGTTGCTCATGTCTATGGTTTGGAAAAATAGGCTGTCTACTCAATTTATTCCAAATTACTCAAGCATACTCAGATATATTCTGTAATTTATTTTCCATTGCTATGTTTATGAACTACTATACTATAGATACTATACATGATTGTAAATTACTTATAGATGATTGTAAATTACTCAAGTATGATCATATATGTTCTTTAATTTATTTTCCCTTACTATGTATATGAATTAGTACTAGTAGAGGATTGTCAAATTTACGTTGATATAGTGGGGAATGATTGACAATATTTGTAAGTTTTGAATAGTTATATTATGTAATTTTTTATTCTTGAACTAATGAAATAAATTATTACAAAATATGAGTAGAATGGTTCTACCGAGAAAAATAATATTGCTTTTTATTAGATAAAATACATAATAGCTTAGATAAAATACACAATAACATGTAGGTTGTTGAAACCATTTTTAAAGTTTTTATCTCTAAGACTAAAACTTTCCTTTTTGGGTTTTGACTTTTCATAAAGCATAACCCTCGCTATCATTTCCAAAAGCCTGGTACCGAAATCCCGACAAGCTTTATTCTTTAAATAATCAACGACAAAAAAACCAAAAGTGTTTTAAAAGTCCCAATGCGCATTCTGTAAAGTTATTTTTAATCATGATAATTTAAATCCTAAAGGAGTTGATTAGCAATATTTAAACCTTCGAGTCTACTCAAAACCATATGTTTTCCATACATATTGAATCATGAAATCCAGATCCTCGATTTCCCGAAAGAATGGAAGTTAGTTTTTAATCCTGATTAATTAATTTACTAATACGATAGTTAAGGCCTAAACCTAATCTTATAGTGATTTATCAATTTCGGGAATCGAAGTTTAACGATGACATACCTCATGTACCCATGATCCCCGAAACCCCGAAAAACAAAGTCTCGAACTATAATCAACGTTTAAACTGAACTAACTCTGTTTTAAAAACACGATTAACGGTAATTAAACTTCTTAGGTATTTTCTTATTTTCGGTACCGTTGAATGAAATCTTTCAAATTTTGAATCTGGGATTGTAGAAATACAACCACATTAATAATGGATAACTGATTATTTATGTGACACTAATGTGTATCTCAGAAATATTCACTGCATTTAAGGTATTAAGTTCTTGTTAGTTGGATCAGTACCTTCATAATTAAATGAGTTAAAAAAGAATTAAAGGTCTGTGTTTCATAATTCATCTTGGTTCATGCTATCAAGTGTAAGATGCATTCAACTAAACTCATACACCTCTCTTCAGTGATAGGTTTTCATTCTGATACGAAAGTCATGGCACCAAAGAAAGCACCTAAGAAGAGTGAAGATACAATTGAGATTTGCAGTCCAAAGGTAGATATCATATCTGACACAACACCACATGCTATCGACTCAATCAAATCATGGAGACAAGAAAATCCTTCGACAGTATCCTCTTAATGGAGAGGGAAGCAAAAGTAGCTAGAACCACTTTTCAAAGGGCAATGATTCTTTCAGCAAAAGAGGAGATCAGAAGGACTCAAAAGTTATCTGTTTCAGAGTAGATCAAAGGGGATATAATACTCAAGGTTTGGGAGGCAAGCCTTGCCAAAAACAAGAGAATAACCAAAGAGGTTAACGATGATTTCCAAGCAATTTTTTATCTTCTAGATAAGGCTTCGTTGAACATTGGAAGAGACAACTGTCCTGGGTTATTGGGACAAATCAGCATTGGAAGGCATCAATTAAATTTCAAGGAGAATCTGGATGAAATTCAATAGAAATCTCACAGATAAAGGTAATTGATGTTACACAAATTAATATGTGGATGGTGAAGCCGAATTTAAAATCACAAACTAATGAGTTTACAGGAAAAATAGTTGACGACCGTCTACCAGGACTACAGAGAAAATTCTTCCTATTTGAGGCGAAAGATATTCCAGAGGCCCCTAGGGTGTTGGTGTAGCTCTTGGGAAAATGTATTGATTGTCTCAAAACAGAAGGAGGAGTTTCATCAACAAAGAAATAAAGTATTATTTTGAAAATTTGATCATCGAAATTAATCAAAGAAGATAAAGATAGAAATATAAACAGTTCAGTATTTCACATTCATGTAACTATTAGTCTTCGGAAGTTAGTTAATCACAAACAGAAAAAAATAAAAATAAAAAAAATTGGTGATCATGTATAAATATAATTTCACAAGATTGAGAAAGGGATTTTTGTTTTTTCGGAGCCAATTGTATTAGAATTTTTCCGATTTGCAGTGATATAGATAATGTAGAAGAGATTTTGAATTCTGTCAACTTGAAGCTATGTGTTCTTTTACTCCATTTTCAATATCTTTCAACATCTTTATTTTCATGTCTTTGTAATGAATGATCAACTATAGTTTAACTCAAACTTCTATTGTAGTTTGAATTTATTTGATTATATAATCATTTACTGTTTTTCCTCTGTGATTGCTATCAGCAGTTTCAAGACCTATAGGTCATTTGGATGGTTATATTTTATATTTCATTAGAAATCTCGTTTTTCTCTCCTTTTGTTATGATATGAGATTCTTTCATGATTAAAGCCTAATATTTTTCGGCAGCGTTACTTTTGTTATTATTTTACTATTCTCAAATTACTTCAAGTATAGGAAACGACCTCTACTATTATTATGTTATTATTTTGAGTTCCAAAATTGCTTTTCTATTTCTTCCCTCAAAACTGAAGCAACAAATCTTTAAACATTTTATAATTCAATAATTTTTTACTCCCCATGACTATCCTAAATAATAGACAGCCTAACATAGAACCTAGCCTTCAAGATCAAACTAGCATTGCTTTGAACTTATTTAATACTACCCTGCAAACAACAACTACCCGGGTCGAATTAGAACTCTCATGGGCAGTTATCGAGAGAGATATCAACATCCAAGAACAATGGGAAGCTAGATAGAGACAGTTGAGAAACTAACTCTGATTTACCCTTCACAATTGATTCTTACCCCTTAATTATTTTTATCTTTTCGGATGCCTTGATGGTATACTTTAGAGCCTTAAAGTATAAACTCAGGAACAACATCTTTTTGGCACCGTTGTCGGGGAACGAAGAAATTAAACTTTTCCCTGGGAAGAACGACATTGACATTTTCTTTCTTTGATAGTGAACAAAGATAGAAAAACCTTCGAAGGCTACCTTCATTTTTCACTTGGCAACTCCACGATAAGTAAACTAGATTTTAGTTGAAAGAACACTAGAAAGAACTCAGACGACAAGTAGACCTCTCCAGTCTCTTATCTGGAAAAGATTTCAAAATCATGAAGATCCCTTAGACAAATCATTTCACCCATACATACTTTTTGTCATCCTGATTTTACACAGTTGAAATTTAAGGAAACACTTGAGAGATCCGTCTCACTTCCCTCTTCAAACAATACGTTCTCTTTTCCTCAAGTATATACCCCAAACTTCCATGAGCCCTCTCCTCACACACTTCGAGTTTCAACCTCAAATCCATCAATGGATACACACGGAGGTGCAGGAGCTAGAGGTGGTGCCCCAGGAGGACCAGCAAGTGGCCAAGCACCACTTCCTGGAATATTTACTAAGGTAGTTGTCAGATGTGCCCCCCTTGTCCTCTCGATTCCCCTACATGACCTTCCCTAAAATTATATGAAAATCCTTCCCAAATTTACAGGGGAAGGAGATTTAACCACTCAAGAAAACATAAATTTTTTTGACCAATTTGCCGACATCCTTGGAATCGAACATGAAGATGTCTATTCTAGACTCCTCGTTTAGAATTTCAAAGGACAGGTGAGGACCTGGTTCTGAGCCTTAGCAGCAGGATCTCTAAGATCTGACGAAGAACTTGAAAACACTTTTATCAAACAATGGGGGGAAAGGAGAGACCACCTCTATTACCTAACTCAATTTGGAGCCCTTAGAAAGAAAAACCCAGAATCACATATCGAGTTCACGCAAAGGTTTAACAAGTTGTATAATAAAATCCTGGTCGAGGTCAAACCTTCTCAACCCGCAACAAAGGTGACTTTCGTTGGAGCCTTTGATCCTGATTTCTTTATATTATTGAGAGAAAGGAGATCTGCAGATCTCACGAAAATGCAAGATGATGCCCTAGAAATCGAATCAAACATGATGGCATTAGGGAAGTTAAAAGAAAAAATAGAAACCAGGAACAAAGAAAGTAGGAAATTCAAAGAACAAGGTGAATCCTCAGGATCAAATAAATCCTCGGGAGATAAAATAGACAAGATGGATAAGGTAATTAGAGAACTGTCAAATAAGATCTCAAAAATGGAACTAGATAAATCAAAAAGGGATCATTTTCCTAGGAAGGATTTCAGAAGGAATCCTGATCCTCAGGCCCCACAGAAAACAATTAAGAATGAGGATAAAAAAATCCCAACCCCCTTCAAAAGTGAAAACTTCATTAGAGAGGAAGACCTAGAAGATTTTGAAGAGTTAGATGAGGATATAAATAATCTTGGCGACGATAGTAAATCACCCTATTTATCAAAACAAGATTATGAAAAATCCTTAAATAAAGAAATTAGATCGGAAGACGATGTTAGCAACGATACTTTTGAATATTTGACCTATCAAGGTATCACAGATGATATTATAGCCAAAATACACGAGAAATACAATTTAAGACCTAGGAACAAGATTTTTCCAACCACCCCAACAAAAAAGATCTTGCCTAGGAGCGAAGTTGATGAAGCGACTCCAAAGTTTGTTGAGAAACAGGCTGCAAAAAACCACACCGCTGACACGCAACCTGTCAATTCAAAGTCAGTAGGAACACCTGTCGTGAAAACACAGGTCCCTGTGAGTGAAACCAAATCTGCACGACAAAGAAAAGATGAAAAGAAAGGAATGGAGGCCCAAAACATAGAGAGCAACAAGGCCATGGGAAATTTTAGTCTGGAAAATGAAATAAACAAAATCAAAATCCCTATCCCACGTGTTGAACTAGAAAAAAATCCCATATACAGAAAACAAATTGCCAAAATGATTAGCTTTTCAGAAGACGAAAGCTAAGTCGATGTCATCAACTTAGAAGATGACAAGTCGAACATAGTTTTTGGTCCACATTTCGAAGGTGAAAAAGACACTGTTGCCCCCTTCTATATCATGTTAACCTTGTTTGACCACCTACTCCATAACTGTATGCTAGATTCTGGAGCATCCCACAATGTGATTCCTAAAGCCATTATGGATAAATTAGGTCTTGAAATCACTAGGCCTTATGGAGATTTATAGTCATTTGATTCAATAAAAGTCAAATGAATGGGCATGATTAAAGACTTGGTGGTAAATCTGGCACAAATACCCACAAAAAACATTCTTATGGATGTAGTGGTCGTCGGTATCCCTCTGAAATATGGTATGTTGTTATCTAGGTCATGGGGTGCCAAGCTTGGAGGATCTCTCTAGCTTGACATGACATATGCTACGATTCCATTTTTTGGAGGACAGTATACGCGTCTATACAAAGAAACTAGGTTGGCATTCAT
Source organism: Picea engelmannii (assembly GCA_009831015.1). Taxonomy (NCBI): domain Eukaryota; kingdom Viridiplantae; phylum Streptophyta; class Pinopsida; order Pinales; family Pinaceae; genus Picea; species Picea engelmannii. The sequence continues at coordinate 88,826 of ML799619.1, forward strand.
GGTAGGTGATCCCCATAACCCAAATAACCACCCTGTATATATTGCTGATGAGAATAACCACTACATGGTCTTGATCACAATAATTCATCATATATGTCAATATTGTTAAAAAATTAAATAGCCCCGCCTTCATTCAAATCAAGTCTCACTCTGGACCACGTACTTGAACCTTTCTTTCCTCCACTGGGTGAAATTGTTCCCATTAGTAACCAGACACCTAAATGAGGAAACAAGAACAGTCACCGAAGGAAATGACACTTGGGGGGAAGGTCTCTAGCCTCTGGACACCATGGTGGGGAAAATCCACTAGCTTCTAGCACACAAGCTGGAGGAAAAACACCTCTACAAAGACACGCTGCTAGGAGTGATCCTCACTTGGGGGTCTTTCCCATCATAACATAACTTAGTATTTTATAGAACGAGTTTAGTATTTTTCATTTCTCATGCTTTTTAATACATGAAAATAGGTTACCGAGTACACTTTTATATCTTTTTCAGACTCGTAAAAGTTATATGAAAAATGAACTCTTTGGAGTCTCCTTTAGATCTTTTTCAGACTCCCTAAACTTGAAAATATTATCGAGTGAACTTGTCTCCTTTCACAATTGTTAAAAGGATTATAAAAGGAATCTTTAGATGCTTTTTTATCTCTTTTTCAGCTTCGAAAGCACTACTTTATGAAAAAGGACCTCATTACGAAGAACTCTTTAAACTATTTTTGAACTCCTTAAAAGATGAAAATATTTTTGAGTGATCTTGTTGTCTTTCATGCTCATAAAAGTGAATTAGAAAGCATGTCTGTTGAGCGATAGTTTATATCTTTTTCGGTCTCATTATCTACTATTTACAAAAAATGAACACTGTGGTCAAGCATGATTAGAAGAGTTCTCGTAGGTATCGTTTTATACCTTTTCTGGCCCTAGAGACTAATTTCACGAAAAGTCCATTTGGAGTGTTCTTTATAAATCTTTTCAAACTCTCGAAATATGAAAATACCATCAAGTTTTATTTCCTTGGACTCATAAAATATACACAAGGAAGGACCCATATGGGACTGAACTCTTCCTTCTTATGGTTTTTTAAATATGTCAAGATGGTTCTCATCAAAGATGATATTATACTGAGCATCTGTTATCCTCCTCAAGCTCGCTAAAAAAAAAAGAGGTACTCACCTATCTGGGTGGGGGGAAATTTTGAGACGTGGGTCAATTCTTTCATTTATGGCATTTTGATGTCACCCTTGGACATGGCACTTGTTTGAATTCATATGTCATCATAATATTTTGACTCCTTTAGAAGAGAACCCTTGGTTGTCGTCATACTCTTTCGACTCCTTTGAAGAGATCCATTGGTTGTCGTCACATCATCATACTTGGTCTCTGTGCCTTGTTGAATCAATGTTTCCAAGTTTTTCATTGTGTCGCTATATGTTCAAGGGAAGTCAACCTCTACATTTTCACTCCTGTGTCAGTTCATCATCATTTGATCCATCACTATTCATCACTATCCTTATTCATTTCATTTTGATGATGGGGGATACATCATGGCCCTCCTTTGACAAGTCTATTTCCGTCGACATCATCACATTATCTGAGAATTAGACTTAAAAACCAATTAGTACCTTGGAGCCTACATGCCTCAGTGTAAAATTTCTTCACTTTTGACAGTGGTTCTACATCATTGAACCCTAATCGATTGATTTCACGAGTCTTTGACTTCATACCATCTATTCACATTCATTCAGATGTACTAGGGTACCTTGGGAGTCATTGTCATCATTGGTGATTTCCCTCGCACTTGTTAATGATTTACATCATTGACCAGTAATCAAGTGGTTTCTACCATGTTCGACGTCAAGACCTCTATTCACATGGATAGATTCATACTATTCAGGATCGGGATTGAATACCTTGGGGGGAATATCCAGTAAACAATCAATTTTTTTATCCACCTTCCCTAGGCTGCGATGTAGAAATTTCGATACCCAAATGAGTATTCCTATGATTCTCCTGATCTAACAAGTTCTTCTATTGTTAAATACAGAATCGCTTCTACTATTACTTTTGCGGAAGAAATTTAAACCACGATCACAACCATAAGCACAAAGTGAAATATCAATAACACATAACACAATAAATTTTATTGGGAAAGCGTAAATCTAAAAACCCCAACTATCATATATTATGTATATCATGAATCATGAAACAATCTCATTCAAAACTCTAATCCAAGAGCTCTCAGTACAATACAATCGTCTCACACTGTCATACACAAATTAGCAAATACATGTGCCAATTCTTGTGTCCAGACAGCTTGCCTCCTCTGCACAATCTCTACAATTCGAATTCTCTCAATGAATCGAATGAATACAATTGCTTCATTTGTACATGCTCATAAGCATATTCACTGCATGTGTGAACAAATCACAACTGATAGCCAAACTGTCCCTTTCACCTATTATCTCAATTGGATCTCCATTGGCACTGACATGCATGTAGTTAACCGTGGTGAATCTTCAATTGCATGTGAGTTCACTAATTAACTGAACTCTCACTAGTCCATGTTTAGTTACAACTAGTACAACTGATATTAACTCACTTAACTACACTTATAATTCTGTTATAATTCCAAATCACTCAGTTATGAATGAGATACTAGATTAATATTTATTGTCTAATTTAATTAAGGGAAAACTAAATTAGACACATGTTTCTTGTTGACTTTTCAACACTCCCTCTCAACGAGAAAGGGATTATCCTTCACCCCAATCCTGTCTCTATGATATTTGAATTTGCTCCTAGTGAGTGCCTTCGTTAGAATGTCTGCATCCTGATCTTCCGTAGGAATATATTGAAGAAACATGATCTTCCGCTGCACACACTCTCTGAGATGATGATATCGGATATCTATATGCTTAGATCTGTCATGAAACACAGGATTAATCGAGAGTTTAATGCAACTCTGATTATCACAATAAATCACTGTCAGATCTAGGTGAGAACCAAACAAACCAACCAAGATCTTCCTCATCCAGATAGCCTCACATGTAGCTTGGCTCACTGCCATGTATTCCGCTTTCGCTGAACTAAGTGCCACGGATCTCTATTTCCTAGTGTACCAAGAAACACATGTAGATATGATACTAAAGATCCCTCCTGATGTGCTCTTTCTGTCCGTTGGGATACCTGCCCAATCCGCATCCGTGAAGCCATGCAACTTCACCTCATCCATCTGTCTATACCATAATCCATACTCATATGTGCCCTTCAGATATCTTAGGACATACTTCCCCACCTTCCAAAATAGTTCGGTAGGCTTAACCATCGCTTGACTTAGTTGGTTAACCACATAGGAAATGTCCAGTCTCGTATTCACTAAATACATTAGCGAACCCACTAACTATAGATAGATAGTAGCATCCACTACCTCTCCAGAAGTAGCATCCTCTTTCCTCCAGTTTCCTGGAAGAGGAGTATCCATGGGTTTGTATCCCTCCATGTGAAACTTACTCAATATCTCTCTTGTATACTTTCCTTGAGACACAAAAAGTTCACCATCTCGCTACCATATTTCCAAATCAAGAAAATAATGTAGAAGGCCCAAATCCTTTATCTCAAACTCCTTTGCAAGGTCCTCCTTGCATGAGTGTATCAGCTGCTCATCACCAGTAAGTATTAAATCATCAACATAAAGCATGATGATCAAAATATTACCCTCCACCACAAATTGGTATAGGTTTGCATCCGCTTCACTTTTGGTGAAGCCCAATCCAGTGAAATAACTATCTATCCGAGTGTACCAAGCACGGGCTGCTTGCTTCAGCCCATACAGTGCTCTCTTGAGTCTGCACACATGTGAATCTCTATCAAAGGTCTCAAAACCTTCTGGCTTCTCAATGTACACTTCTTCCTCAATGATCCCGTTGAGGAACATAGTTTTTACATCCATCTGATGAATGCGTCATCCCCTCTGTGCTGAGAGTGCAAGGATGGATCTTAGGGAAGAGTACCTTGCGACAGGTGCAAAGGTCTCACCATAATCTATCCCCTCGATGTGTGAGAAGCCTCGAGAAACAAACCTAGCCTTGCATTTCTCCACACTCCCATCAGCAGCTTGCTTTACCTTGTAGATCCATCTCGAACCTACCACTGATTTATCAATTGGTCTTGGGACAATTTCCCATACACTGTTTTTGACAATGGAGTCATACTCCTCTACCATATCATCAACCCAAGTGGGGTCCTGCACTGCTTCCTGAAAGGAAGATGGTTTAGTCACAATACATTTGCTCATGAGAGCCACATATCCAACAAATCTATCAGGAGACTATCTCTGTCTGCATTGTGAAATAGGGGCTCCTATATTCTGTGCAACATCTAGTCTCAATCTTTCATCTTTCATGGTGCACTTTCTGCCATTTCTGATGGATGGATCTGCTTGAGTGGTTTCCTCCACTCCATGAACCTCTTCATGTGGCTGATCCACATCTTGAGACTCATCCTTGGGAACCAACAGTTGCTCTTCTGCATGCAAGTCTAGCTCCCTCTCAATCGACAACCGCATGGATTTCCCATCATCGAATTTTATATCCTGTCGCATAACATGCATCTTACTGTTTGGAAAATACACATGATAATTATGGGGTGTTTCTGTGTACCCCAAAAATATCCCAACTTTAGCAGTCAGTTCTAGCTTCTTCCTGGCATCCTTGTTTACATGGACATAAACAGATGAACCAAAAAATTTTAAGTGAAAAACATCAGGTTTCTTACTAGTAAAAGCTTCTTCAGGTGTACTCATGCCAAGTACTCTATGAGGACAACGGTTCTGCACATAAACCGCAGTATTGCATGCTTCTGCCCACAAATGCAATGGTAGGCCTTGATCATGCAACATCGCTCGTGCTGCACCCACGATCGTTCTGTTCTTTCTCTCTGCGACCTCATTTTGCTGTCGGTTATGAGGCGCTATGAGTTCTCTTTGAATTCCTTCTCTGCTGCAGAAGTCTTTGAATTTGTTAGAGATGTATTCTCCACCATTATCGCTCCTTGGAGCCTTCACTTGCTTCCACGACTCTTTCTCCACCAATGCTTTAAACTCACAGAACTTTGAGAATGTTTGATCCTTCTTCTGCATGAAGAATATCCAACATTTACGAGAAAAGTCATCAACAAAAATAACATAATACCTATGTTTTGTTATTGAAGCAACTGAGAATGGTCCACACACGTCCATGTGAACTCACGTCCATGTGAACTCTCTCCAGGATTACCGAAGCACGGTTCTCCTTTTCATGAAAGGTGGACTTTACATACTTCCCTAGGGTGCACCCCTTGCACTGATCTGACTAAGCAAGTGTTCCCCTTGGAAGTCCAGTAGATATTTGTTGCATGATCTTCAAGGCTCCATGATGAAGATGGCCTAATCTGTTGTGCCATAATTCGCCCTCATCCCGGCTCACCACTATTTCTGCCTTGCCTATCATGGCACTGCAGCCATCTACCTGCAGCATGTAGAGATTCTTAACAAAAATCCCTATCTTCTTGACTTGACCTGTTGGTTTATGTCGCAGGTAGGCTATACCACTGCTAAAAACAACATCATAGCCTCTGTCCTCCAACATTGCAACTGAGACGAAGTTTTTCTTCAGACCTGGAACATGCATAACATTTTTCAATTGAAATGGTTTACCTGACTCCCTTTGAAAGGTAATGGTACCAATACCAGTTGCACTGTATTTTCCATCATCGCCCATCTCTATATGTATTCTGAGATCTTTCTCCTCCAAGTCAATGAAAGACTCTTTATCTCCCGTCATGTGGAAGGAAGCGCCACTATCCAAATACCACACCGATCCTGATGCACTTGAAGCCATGCATGCGATCAAAGTGAAGTCAAGCTCAAATTGTGAGATAAGAGCCTCACCAGTTGCAGCTCCAGCAACCGTCTTCTTCTTCTTCTTCTGCGGATATTTAGTAGCGAGATGCCCACATTTGTGACAGTGAAAACACTTCACTTTGGACAAATCCAGCTTCTTGACTTTAGACTCAGAATTTGATTGGAATTTCTTCCCTTTCCCTTTCCTTGCCTTGGMAGTCAAAGCACAATCCTCTTCATCATCACACTTTGATCAAGATCCATCTCTGGTGTTTCGCTTGAACTCCTCTTGCACCAGATCCGACCATAATCATTCCCAATGTGGTAATTTTTCCCTTCCATTGACAGAGTCTTGATAACTGTGCCAACTCTTAGGAAGCCCTAGGAGTGCCAAGCTCACCAAATCATCAGCAGCGACTGTTATTCCCACACTTCCAAGCTCATCCCGACATTGGACAAACTTTGTGAGATATTTTGGAATGGTGTCACCTTTCTCCATCTTAATCTTCCTGAGTTTATCTTTGAGCGTCAATTTCCTATGGTCGCTACTATTTTGGAACAGATCTTTCAAAACCTTCCACATTGCATATGGTGTGGTTTTCCCATGGAGACTTGAGAAAATGTCGTCTCGTACTCCCTCCAACAAAATCCTCCTCTCCTTCGCCACTTTCTTTTGCCATGCATCAAGATTTGTAGTATCTGTCGCAACCGGCTTAGGAACATCTACATCAATGTAACCCTTCAAGCCATTGTCTTCGAGCACTGCCTCCATCTTGTCCTTCCAAGAAATGTGATTAGAGTTGTCCTCGAGTGCATACTCTAACCTCAATCCATTGAAAGACATTTCGATCTTGAATCAAGTGTCGCACCAAGAAAATATTGCAAATTTGAATGTTATCCAACCCAAAACTCAACCCCTTCACTTTCCTCTTGCCCTGGGAGGTTCGCACCCCACCTGAGAGCAACCTGAGGGAAGTTCACACCCTGCCTGTGTATAGCCTGCGAACTTGCCTATCAAGTTCGCATCCTGCTAGCATATTTGCTTGCAAGAATGCTCAAGAAGTTCACACCCTACTCCACTGTTAGGGTGAGGGAATTTTTCACCCTGCTAGTGTATTTTCCTGCGAGAATGCCAATGAAGTTCGCACCCTGCTCCACTGTTAGGGTGAGGGAATTTCACACCCTGCTAGTGTACTACAGTTCACACCCGGCTAGAGGCGGGACCTGCGAGAATGAAATTATGTTCGCACCTCACTTCCATGGCCTCCGTGGCTCTGATACCATGTAGAAATTTCGATACCCAAATGAGTATTCCTATGATTCTCCTGATCTAACAAGTTCTTCTATTGTTAAATACAGATTCGCTTCTACTATTACTTTTGTGGAGGAAATTTAATCCACTATCACAACCATAACCACAAAGTGAAATATCAATAACACATAACATAATAAGTTTTACCGGGAAAGCGTAAAGCTAAAAACCCCAACTATCATATATTATGTATATCATGAATCATGAAACAATCTCATACAAAACTCTAATCCAAGAGATCTCAATACAACACAATCATCTCACACTGTCATACACAAAATAGCAAATAAATGTGCCAATTCCTGTGTCTAGACAACTTGCCTCCTTTGCACAATCTCTGCAATTCGAATTCTCTCAATGAATCAAATGAATACAATTGCCTCGTTTGTACATGCTCATAAGCATATTCACTGCATGTGTGAACAAATCACAATTGATAGCCAAACTTTCCTTTTCACCTTCTATCTCAACTGGATCTCCATTGGAACTGACATGCATGTAGTTAACCATGGTGAATCTTTAGTTGCATGTGAGTTCACTGATTAACTGAACTCTCACTAGTACATGTTTAGTTACAACTAGTACAACTGATATTAACTCACTTAACTGCACTTATAATTCTGTTATAATTCCAAATCACTCAGTTATGAATGAGATAATAGATTAATATTTATTGTCTAATTTAATTAAGGGAAAACTAAATTAGACACATGTTTCTTGTTGACTTTTCAACATGCGATGGAGATAATGAATTTATGATATCTACTATGACATAGATCCATCTTGTATTGGTCTGTGGCTACGTTTCATCATATTGTAGCTCCACTGTGTACAATATCATGGCTACATTTTGATCAATTCATGGATATATGGATCCACATTGTATGTTTAGTAGTCGTATCCTTAGTGAATACTTTCATGGATCTGCACTATATTGGTTGGAGACCATGCTTTCAGTCAGATTATTTCAAGAATGGGTATGCCTACCTCAGGGATGATATTTGTATAATGATGGATGTTTTATTCCATTTATGACAAGTCTTTTGACTTGATTCCTTTGATTCCACATTATTACAAAGTGTTTTAGCCATCATTTTTCTCCTTTGATCTCACACTTTTGGGTGGCATCTATTATACACCATTTTGTCACCCTTTGCTAAGTGTCGTAAAGTGTCGCACTTCAATTTGGTCGACTATGTTAGTGTAATAGATTCCATGCTCCATTATTCTAAGTGTCGTATCTTATTTATTGTGATTTTGCTAAGTGTCTCCACGTCAACACCATGCAATAATGATCCATTAAAAAGAAGAAAACAACTTTAAAACCCTACAAATTTGACCTTTCCCACTCATTTATGGATCTGTTTGACCATGGAATCCCCCTTTCCATGTAGGGGAGGCATCCATACTCATGTTCCAGTGTTAAGGAGGCTTCTTGGACACCCTGTACACCTCTCTAAGGGAGCGTCCAAGAAGATTTGGTCAAAATCCATGAATCTAGGGGGAATCTTCGAGGAAGTTCTCAATGGTTCTGGGTTTTTTTTATTGTTTTCATCAAGATATGATTCGAGCTTTCTTCCATCCTATCTTGGAGTAAGAATAACCATGAAGATAACTCAAATCCTAACCTAATCCACCTTATCCTCAACTACACTCCTAGTTTATCCTAGTGGTTAGACCTTTCTACATCTATGTAAATAGATCATTTCATAGTGAGAGGGGAGGGGAGGGGGGAAAAGAGGAATGCATCAAACCTATGATCTTATGAAAGAGAACCAAACCTTTGTGAAGAAGATGAGGTGGATTCATATTCAAGGGATAAAGAAATAAGCTTGGAGGATTGTAGCATCATCACTTTGTAAACTTCTTTCTTTTCATTGAATATAAGAACTTGCCATATTCCTCTTATACTATTTTATTCATTTCTTGTTCATCTTATTACTTTTCATAAGTTATCAATAGGTAGGGTTACTATTACCTAATCATAAATAGTAGTAGGAGAAGGTTCCTATGTTCTTGCAGGTTTGATTTCGTGAGGGATCTACTTGGATTCAAGCTCAACCATTGGAGTAAAGAGGGCAAACGTCAGAAATCGAGTGCATATACCTACTATCATTCTCTCTCAACCCTCCCGCAAGAAAATAAAAAAATAAGATAGCTAGTTAGGAGGATTTTAGTGTCCATTTGTTAGAAGCTGTCTCACTGGTATGAAAACCAACTGAGGGTAACTCAACCTGTCTGCGGGGACAATTCTCACCACAAATGTGCATTGTACTTCTAATAAATAAATTCATATATCTTCCATGAATATTTTCTTAGTTTAAGACAATGATTTGGCAGTTTTATTCTTTGTTTATGTCTGATTATTTCATTTTTTGATACTTCCACTTTATGGGTAATCTAGGCTTGAAATTTGTATAGATATTAAGGTGGTACGCACCATTTATATTTTCTATGATTCAGTGTATAACTATTTATTTCCATGCAAATACTAGCACATTTTTGTTATCACGCCGCAAATATTCTTATATTTCCCCTTGATAATTCAACTTTTATATTTTATGTGGGTTATTTTGGTCTAAGTCTCATTAGTTTTAACGTGATATATATATATATATATATATATATATATATATATATATATATATATTGTGCAGGAGGTATCATACGCACACACCTTGAGACACACACACACACACTAATCCCCTGAGCTCCTGAAAGTTAGTCGTTAACGTCCGAGCACTTCCCATAGTAGTCACCAAGTCAGACCCTCGGATGGTCCCCAGGGTGCCATAGTGAATAAGGCTCGAGGGAGAGACCTCTAGGAGTCACTCTAGAACAACTTACCGCTGCGTCATCTCTTTGGGGACTACCCCTAGATGGTCCCCAGGGTGCCATAGCGAATAAGGCTCGAGGGCGAGACCTCTGGGAGTCACTCCAGAACAAATTACTATTGCGTCATCCCTTTGGGGACTATATGTTGGAATAATATAGAAATTATGATGCTTAGTTAAGATTTATGTAACTAAGTTGTTGTGTGCCTGTCCAATTTAGGGTTTGCTGGTGGTTTCAGATCCACCTTTGTAGGAGATCAGTTCAAGGTTGTTTGTGCTATATAAATGTAATGATTGGCTTCAATAATCAATGAAGGTGAGATCTACTCACATATTCAGTTCTGCCTCTGTTAATTAATCTGGTATCAGAACCTAGTCAGAGGCTGAGTAAAGGAGTTTGGTGTAGGAGCTACATCATGGAGATTTCCCCTGTGTGGAGGAGATCCGATCACTGTTGGAGTATTGTGTGTCTGCGTGGAGGATATTTGATCGCTGCTACTGGCCTGGGAATATCGAAACAAGAGTCATGGAAATTGCATTGAAGCCGCAGACGTGTGGAGTGTTTGTTGTGACTGCGTGTTGTTGCTACGCCATCCCTCGACTAACTGCTGGATGCTGTTTTGTGAGTAAAGAGGAGGAGTTTGCGTTGGTTGCTGGCTCACCCAGGAACATGCAGATAGTAGATTGCTAATTTGTGTGTGTGGCTAATGTCCAGGTTGAAGGACATTGTCATCCAGTGGGAACAATTGTCGAAGGAATGTTATGAGGCGGATCACTGTCTATGGTGGATGGGATCATGAGGAGGAAGATCATTGTCATCTTCGTGCATAGAGCAAGAGAAGGAGCATTGCTCAGATCGTTGGGTGAAGTGAGTCCACGTTGGAGGAGAGAGGCCACACCAGAGTTAGAAACCATTTATGTGTCTCAGACATGCTTGACAAGGGAGGTACTGCATGTTATGTCCTGAGATAAAAATAAACTCATGAACTTTGATCGATGTAGCTGCTATCAGATCGATGCAGGCGTCTCCATAATGGGTTTGATAGACCGCACCATTTCCTCTGCTATTTCTGTTGGTGCTAAGTTGGTAGCTATTGCTACTCTTGTTGCATTTGCCACCAGTTCGATGACAACAAGAACCCTAGTCTTCGGCTAGTGTGTACCTTAGAGCCCCCATATGTCGGGGATTCTTGTGATGTCTCATGTCATGTTGGATGTGAACTTAAGCATGAAATATCTCGAGTCTTTAAGGATGGGCTATCAATGGGTCTAGATGGAAGCTATTGTTGCATGTCTTGCAAAGAAGTCAATGGGTTGATTGGATGCTGGAGAAAATAGTTAATGGGTTGATCTGATAACTATTTGGAATTTTTATCGATGCCAATGTGCAAGACTAAGGAATTGAAATCTGTTGTGCATCCACTCAACCTTGTGAACTGGAACTAGAGCTAGTATACTCGCCCTTTCACTTATTCCATCAAATTTGTTCCTGTAGAAGAGCACTTCTATGTGAAAAGAGCACAGAGTGTGGAGTTTTGGACGTGTATGATAGCCACCATTTATGTAGTGAAGCAGATGCCATTTATTCTCTATCTACATGGGGGGAAGAGCGTTTTTGAATTGAAGGAGCCCATGAGCCCATGGACAACAAAGGAACTGTGTGGAGAGAGCATCATAAAAATAAATGGATTAGAGAAATTGTAATGGGTAAGCAAAGGAGAATTAAACAGCTCCAGAGAGAGCTGGAAAAATATGCAGGATTCTTTGTATGTTGATTCTTCGTTTGCCTCTGGGGGAGTAATTAAGCTTTCGACTACTGCCAAGATCTCCTCTTCCACAGAAGAGGAGATCCTGACTTTTGCTAGGACCTGAGTGAGTTGTTCCAAGCTTAAAAAAAAGGATTCTTACAACACCCAAAACCAAAATAAAAAAAAACTTGAATAAAAGCACTCTTATTGAAATGGAAAATAATTACTCTTCACAGTTGCGGAAATTAAAACGTTCCTGATAGTTGGTAGGGACAGTGAAGAATATACACTGAAGCAAGTCTATGACCCTTAGAACCAACACATGTAGATCACACTTGCAGAATTGAAATTTACACTAACTTGCAAGAATTGAAATTTACGCTACTCTACATGTCCTTACCCATATGTCACCTCAGAGTTAGGAGCATGTCTAATCACACTTGCATGAAAAATAAATTTAAACTACCACACTTGTAGGAATTGAAATTTACAGTACCCTACATGTCCTTACCCATATGTCACCTCAGAGTTACGAGCATGTCTAATTACACTTGCATGAAAAAGAAATTTAAACTACCACACTTGCAGGAATTGAAATTTACACTACCCTACATGTCCTTACCCATATGTCACCTCAGAGTTAGGAGCATGTCTAATCATACTTGCATGAAAAAGAAATTTAAACTACTACACTTGCAAGAATTGAAATTTACACTACGCTACATGTCCTTACCCATATGTCACCTTAGAGTTAGGAGCATGTCTAATCACAGTTGCATGAAAAAGAAATCTAAACTCCAATCCATCGTGCTTCCCCGGCAACGGCGCCAAAATGTTGAGCTCTAAATATGTCCTAAAAACAACCTCTATGCATCAACCAAAGGTGGGCTCTAGCACAAGCGTTTTACTTGTCGCCTATGTAGGTTCTTACCTTCCATTTTCAATACCCAACCTCCAAAGATGAAACACCTATAAAGGAACAAAAATCGTAAAGGGAACGATAGTTGTTCTATTCAAAGGAACAAGATGACCTACAAAAGGAACAACAATCGGAACAAAAGGAACAATAGTCGTTACATTGGGCCGAACTAATGTTGAATTAATTGCATTGTAGTATTTACCCAACTATCTAATTTTTCAACCCGGGGTTCGTAAACTGACGAAGCACATGCAAAGTATATGCAAGATTGAAGAGGGACTAATCTAATCTAATGTTTAAGCTACAACTGAAATTGAATCATTAATCTAACACATGAATGAAATAGAATCATTAATCTAACACACGACTTGGACTTGAATTAATCTAGTTGCGTAAATGAAATTAATCTAGGAATGAGAAATTGCATGAAGGAATTAATCTATAAATGGAGAACTACATGAAGGAAAAGCAAGTACAACATGTGAAGAGTTAAATAACACAACAACATATGTGAGCTCATGCCAATGAAGCAATCTTCTATTACAATAACCAAATCAATCTTCGTAAAAAAATAATAAAAGCATTAAAACCAAAACCATGAATCAAAGCTAAGAATCCCTTTCTCTTTCGAATTTGAATGAATACCATTAATGACTACTCTAATTCGCTACTTACAACTAATTGAATTCTAATTTCTCCTAATTGAATTCTCATGAAGAGAGAGCACTCTCTTATATACATGAGAGCCTTGAAGATAAGATAATTATCTCATTATTACAGATCCACTTTTCTTTCAACCTATTTCATATTATTACAAAATATAATCCCTTCAAATCCTCATGCATATCTCTCATATATCTTGGATAAGATATTCCAACCAAATCTCCATGATCTTCTCCTTGGAATGGACTTGAATTATCTCCTCAAATATTGAAATGGTGGAGGAAGTATTCGATAAGTCCTTTGAATTAATCCTTCTCATATTCCTACACATTACAAATCTCACACATATTTGAGATATATATGGAAACATGTTGATTTTCTAACATTTAATCACAAATTCCTTTTAAATACTAAAATGAATAAAGTGGAGAATAATAAGGTGAAACCCAAGTATATTTATGGAAAAGATATCGTGAAAGGTTAATGGGGCGTTGAAATGTGGAGAATGATGAAGGGAAAGGTGGATGAGAATAGAACATTTATGAGCCCCAACAGTACCATGTTGGATGCGGGAGCCTCCACTTGTGTCATGTCTTTTCATTGTTGGAGAGATTTCGGTTCTCCTAAACTTAGTTAGTCTCCTACCACCTTGAAATCATTTGATGGCATGGTTTCCAGCCTCATGAAAATTTTCAATATTTCGCTGTGACATTAAAGGGTTATAATGTTTTGGTCGATATCGAAGTAGTTGACACCCCCTAAATTACAATTTGTTACTCGGTTGTAATTGGTTCTATCTGATGACTACCATCAAATTTATGATGTTTCTTGTCTTATGATTTCCCCATCAAGGAAAAATTATCATTGTTAACCAACTAGACTATATAACCCCATATCTCCATAATGTGATGGTGAATGGTGTTCCTGTTCTAAGTCAGTCTAGTCTTGAGAGTGTATGAGTAGGTCTCCTTAAGCATTCCTCACTCATGGAAGTTTTTCCTTTACCTTCTCCCCTCATCCCATAGGTTTCCACATTAAATATGATTGCAACTCAGGTGCGACAATCCTTAGAATCATGTGGAGGAAGAATCAACAAGAGGAAATATATTTTGCAGGTAAATATAAAGTGTCTTCAGCAGTAGCCGAGGAACTCATACCTGATGGAGACCAGGATCAGATTGCATATCTGGAGCAGATTGATGAAGATGAAGAAATCAATGCAGTATTGAAAAGGTTAATGCCATTTTTACCATCATTTTCAGGTAAAAATTTTGATCTATGGAAAATGAAAATGGAAGGTTTACTTGGATCAGTAGATTTATGGGAATTTGTTCAAAATGGTTATGAAGATCCTACTGAGAAGAGAAGAGATAAATTGACATTATATCTTGTTAGTTTAGCATTGAATAATGGCATCATGTCTGCTCTGTTATATGAATTTGGTGAAATAGATAATGAAAAAATGTTTTGGGATAATCTAGATATGAAGTTTAGTGTGAGGAGGAGCAATATAGCTAAAGACAAAATTAATCACATCACTGTTGTTGAAAATGGTGAGTGTATTGACAGTATTATAATTGAAATAAAGACTGGAAATGATTGCATTGAAATCGCAATGATTGATGATGAAAGTGTGTATGTAGATGATTGTGATATTGAGAATGAAAACCTTGTGGAGGAAAATCTATTTGAAGGACAGACATATGAAGTCAGATTTGATGAAGACAATTCATCTAATGAAGAGTGGTCAAAATTGATGCATGAGAAACATCTTATTGATGAGTTATTGTTTGGTGAGAAGAATGGTCCACTTGTATACACAAATCAAGTGGAAGACAACTTTATTGTTGTAGAGAAGGAAGAGAAGGAAGATGAAGAGGAGAAAAATCAAAAAGCTCTCTTAGAAGAGAAAAATGAAATGAGAAAAAATTGTATTGATACTCTAATGAATGTTTTTGAGTGTGCAGGGTTTACTAAGGAAGAATGTGATGTGAATCACTTAGGTGAAGTGCTAGATAAGTTTGATGAAGAATTATAATTTATTGAGGAATGGCTTCAAAAGCCATATTATGATGAACACAAGGAAACATTAGATTATGATGAGGACTGTATGGACACTGAAGAAGAAGAAGACTGCATTACAGATATAGAAATTGAGTCAATTTTTATAAAGTGGAGTCCTGAAGAAATAAAGTATTACTATGAGCTAATGTTGCAAGAGTTCATTGAGCAGGACATTGTTGATTGCATCCAGAAATGGGAGAAACATATTTATGTGGAGTTGGAAGCATTTGCGAACATTAAAGACAAATGTTCTCACGAAAATGCAGAAGTGTTGAGGACAAAGAACAATAATCAGAAGTCAAATTCCAAAATGCCGAGGAACAAAGTAAAAAGGGCTATGAAGCATAATAGAGTCAAGATGAAACATATATGGAGTAGCAAGCCAAGGAAGAAGCTCCATCTACATCACTATTTAAGATCAAGAAAGGTCAAGATGAAATTGTTAATTTGTAAGCCTAGCTGAGACTGAGACCAACACACATGTTATGTTCTGCTCTGTTATGTTTGGTAGGAAATCCATTTCTCCATTAAGGGGGAGTGTTGGAATAATGTAGAAATTAGGATTCTTAGTTAAGATTTACGTAACTAAGTTGTTGTGTGCCTGTCCAATTTAGGGTTTGCTGGTGGTTTCAGATCCACCTTTGTAGGAGGTCAGTTCAAGGTTGTTTGTGTTATATAAATGTAATGATTGGCTTCAATAATCAATGAAGGTGAGTTCTGCTCACGTATTCAGTTCTGTCTCTGTTAATTAATTATATATATATATATATATATATATATATATATATATATATATATATATATATATATAGATATATATTTGATTCTGTACTAGTTCAGTCTACTGTTATCAAGCACATGTATCTTGTGTGTTACCCTTATTATAAAAGATATGTTTTCCATGAAGTTTATGAATACTTTCTAATGATGGGTTCTTCAGTCCTTGTGACGAACCCATCAGCCATGAAGGAACCTTCATCTAGGTTTCACGACTTTATCCAGATCTCGTTATAACCCCAGAGTCGAATCAGGTAACTTCGTACCTCTACTTACATGCCTTCCTGTTCTTTAATAAAGTATAAGTGTTTGGAATTTGCCAAAATAATAATCCAAAGGATGAATTTCTTTTTGTTTATCTGGAAAAAAGGTGTTTTGTAATCTCAGCTTCCGAGGGAGCGATAACATTGAAAAGGAAGTATGTATGGCTACTTATCAAAATAATTTAACTCTTTAAATCTAATATCATTGTACTAATCAGCTTCGTTTTTGCTACTTGCAGAGTGAGGTTGTCACCATGGATATGTGGCTTGATATGAGCCAGAGGTACGAGTTCCTATATGAAAGGAAAAGGGATTATAATTCCCTTTTGTATGTATTCATATCTATGTTCTTTGACAAACACTTCCTAATGAAATCCAACAGTTTTCCCAACAAGATATATACTCTTTTTTTTTTTTAAGAAAAAGGGACCCATAAGCGAGTATACAGGGTTTTATCTTATTTCTATTTGCCTTATTGTAGCTTAATATATGAAAAGGAGCATATATTCATCAATGGATCTGATTTTAAAGTTTTGTGCATACATCTATCATTCCGATATGAGAAATATTTTGAATATTTATTGAAATAGTTATTAATAAAGTTGTCTTTATATGTACATGGAATTTGTATGACGTTTATTTATTAGTCCCTGCTCTTCGGGTAGGTAGGGACTCATAGTAATCGTTTTTTTAGTCATTACATGAAGAACGATGCAAAAAAAAGCAATTTACCCAAAAAATTTAAGCATCCATACGATTTTCTCTGGAAAATGTCATTTTTATCTTATGTTTTGATCTTTGAGGTCTTATTTGGCCTCTTCTCGAGGAAGAAAACCATATATTCGACCAAAAATTTAGTTCAAGGTGACCAAAACCTTAGGTTGGATACTAGTTTTGTTGGATATCAAGTAATTCTAGATATCAATCTAGCATTACTTCATAGCATTAAATGTTACTTCTACTTTTTCCATTCTCCATATGATATGGATGTCGTATGGATGTCATGTCGAGCTCTCAGCAGCTCACTGCCATGCAAACCCTTCTGTCAAATAAACCCTGCTTGGCCATGCATTCCCTGGTGTCAAATAAACCCACAGACCTTACCTTATATACCTATCGCTACTCCAAGTCCATCGCCCATTGTTGCTCCAGGTCCATCGCTTATAATACCTTGAGCTAAAGTTGCAGTGGAAGCACCATTTTATCATCAAGGGAGTTGCATCGGAGGGAGAGAGAGAAGGAAGATTCAGTGATTAAATTGGAGCTGAAGACATCCATGGTGAGGGAGAACCTAGATAGGCTACATGAACTAGCGGTAGTATAAGCAATGGTTCCCTTAACCTCTGTATCTCCAAGTATTTCCCTTGCTCCAGTGCTTATAGCTATTATTCTAAAGCTCTTGGGACAGGCTCTGAGTATTACTATGGATCTTCCAATGTTTATGGTTGGGCTCCTTCCGGGGCTTCTTGCCAATATACCCACCATGATAGCATAAAAAAAGGATTTTAACACAAGCATTAACCTCCTGGTGGTGGACAAAATGGGAAATATTCATTACGTTCAACATGGTTGACTGCGCCAACCCTTTAATCCATGGCTGTGAGATGAGGTGAGGTTTCTTCCCAGTTTTCTTCGTTAAATAGTGGTGAGGAGATAACATGGCATAGTTCTTTCGGTCTCCTAAGTTGAAGTCGTTGTTCTTTAACAATGGGATCTGTCCTAACAAACTCCCGACCATGAGAATTCCTTTCGAAATGTACGCAGTGAATATGGAGTACTCAAAATCTCAAGGGATACTTTTGCAGTTAACATGGTCGGACATAAGAGGAATATACTCGGGCAGGATCGACGGGATCTGCTTCGTGTTAGCCAAATCGCTGTGATTCTTGCTTCTCTTTTCAGTTACAGGGTTCACACGGGTGTAACGACGTCCAATCGAAGGGTAATCATACATTCCCCTAGTCAACAACGTATGAATACCTTTAGATACAGGTTTGTCGACCATGAGCTTCCTAATAACTTCCTCAACAAACTTCTCCAACTTGTTGGGTTCGCCCAACATTCTAGCTTTTAACAGATAGGCAAGGTAGACAAATGGATGGGAGGGGTATTCTTTCAGATAATGATAGGATGCAAAGCTTGACACTTGGACATTTCTTGTCTTATCTCAGTCAATCATGGGTAGCAAAAAGTGGTCCCAGCGCCACGGTTGATGAGTTAAGTAAGTGGGGTGGTCGTGACAGATCTTCCAACGGGCATGAAAATTCTTCCATTAATGTAAAGCTATCTATTATGACGTGGTCTTTACATCCAAAAGAAGTCCATAAGCCCATAAATTTGTTTCCTAACCGTTCTGGAGAATCACTCTAATGGTCAGGGCACCTGCAACGGTCATATAACTTCGCCAGGGCAAAGTCGAAATCTGCGCAGACCTACTGTTCTAGCAAGTTTCAAACCCTGTGAACCTACCTCTTGTAAGGTTCTAGTCTGTGAAGTCTTCCATTCGGTTTCCTTAAAATCTTGTAGATTTTCCAACTTAGCCCTATTTTTATAGAGCTTCACTGTCTTCTTTCCTGTTATTTGAGTCTCTTTGACTGTTTTTGGAATCCTCTTTCCATTTTTATTATTATCTTCCCCTAGCGTAGACGCTTCGCACTGTTGAGGTACCCTCAAACATTTTGAAGTTAATAAACCTTTTCTTAACATTTCCTGAGTGGGTATACTTCTCTCTTGGATAGATAGGTCCTCCAATCCTTCTTGCATTCTTTCAACCTTGATAGCTAATTCTTTTCTTCTTGTTCATCCTGCATTGTTTCTTTTACATGTTGCTTCAACTTATCCTCTTGTTCTTCTATTAGTTGTTCTACTTTCCTCACTATGAAATCTCTTAATTCTTTCTTTTTTCTTTTCTGTAGCTTCTTCCTCTGCTTTCCTTCTGATCTGATCCTTCTCAATCCAAGTCTTACCTAACAAAAGTGGGAAAGGGGCATTGTCCTCAACAAACCTAATGACTTCAAATTCTTCTTCATTCGATGTTCCATGAACAATAATAGGTACAGTAGTTACTCTTTCACATAAAGTTATCATCTTGCCCCTAAACAAGCCTATCCTTCCTAAAGAAGGTACCACAATATGCTTTCCCAAAACTTTCAAAGTTTCTTCTGTCATAATATCCACTTGTGTTTCTTCATCCAAGACACAGTCTATGTCGAAGTCTTCTAATCTTTCATTTATATGTTGTTTTTCTTTCAGGCTTTCTGGTAAACTGACATCTTTATGAACATACATCGTTTCTTTTAACTGTAATAACATAGTCTGAAATTCCTCTGAACTTTTCTCTTTATGAATTTATAACACACCCTTAGTCTCTTGACTCTTTTCATAATTTTCTTGTCTTATATTCCTCCCTTCAACTATAGCAATAATCCTTGGACAATACTCAACCTCAATACAAACAATCTTACAATAGAGACAACTAGGGCCTACCTCAGGGAATTCCTTAGCAAGATGTCCCAGCCTTCTGCATTTATAACACAAAGTCAATCCTCTTTTTCTCTTAAATGTTCCCCAATATTTTTTGTATTGTGCACTTCTCCTAGGATCATAGTGCTAGACCTGCAATCTGCAAAAATTATTTCTAGGTTCCTACATCCACTTATTAGTCCAAAAACTCTTTCTATGCATAAGAATAACATATATTTCTTTATTTTCATTAAATTTACTAAAATCAACTCTTTCTTTCAACTGCACCCTAACCTTTAGACTAGGACAAAATCTATTAAACATACTTACATCCATGCTTCCAAAAACAAAATTTTCCACTTATCTTTCTCTTACCAAAGAAAAATGCTTACCTCTTTTCTTTAGAACAACTTACTTTCTTGGCACAAATCTTACCTATTTTCTTTAGAACATCTTACTTTTTTGGCACAAAGCTTCGCAAGTCAAATAGAGTATTGTGCACTTTAGCGGTAGATCTACATACATATCTTCTCTTTCTCTTTACTTCAGTTCCCAGCAAACACAGTTTCAGTTCGAGGCAACAGAACCATTTGTTGGCACAGGGGTAGAATCAGGGTTAAATGCTTAACAATGCACCAACAAAACCATGACTACCAGCCCTTTAGGCAACACCTGTGAAGCAGGTGAAGTCTCACCCGAGGTAGAAGTAGAGGGGGTTACATGACACAGGTTTTTGTAACATGGTTGGGACATGAATCTGTGATAAGAGTACTTCGTAGAATATTTTTTTAACACTTAGGAATTGACATGCATTAGTTTATTAACCATATTACCACCGCATAACATAATCAAAGGCAGATTGGCACAATAACAAAAAATGATTATATATATCTTGAGCACTTATCACTTAACACTACGAGTTAGATCTAGCATTCATTTACCCTTTAATATAAGCAAAGTATCTTAAGAAACAAAATATATATTCATTACTTATCATAATCTAAGTAGTAATAAAAACATAACAAAGATAACACTGCACAAAGCAAACCATGAGACACCAAATATACGTGGTTCACCCCAGGGTGGGGCTACATCCACAAACTACTTTGCCTCTTTATTATTCTCCAAGATCATACATCCAGTCACTCATGTGCACTAAGCCATAGAGTCGAACTTCTCCCAAGACAGGAGATCTGGGCACTAAGAACTAGATCCTCCTTTTTTCCTTCTAAAACTAGGTCAAATGCACATAGCCACAATCTCTATCACAACCTTCAACACCTTTTATAAAATCACAATCGAGCACAAAGCCTCGACCACATACATTCCCTTGCACAAAGCATTTTTGTTTCACACAGACCTACATGAAATGACTTATTTCTACAATACATTCCCCTGTATTTATACTTTACAAATCCTTACAATAAGGCCTAAACATGGGGAGAAACCATGGGCTAACATCCCATAAACTTGTTATAAAACCCTATAGGAACCCTTATTGGGTCCACATAACCCTAAAAAATAGGTGAGATTTGTGATCTCAGCTCCACCTGGCTGCTGGTGCTTCGACCAACGTGTCGAAGTCCAAAAGTGGGCCAAAACTGAGCAAAGTTTCCCTAAAACTTGTTCGAGGGCCAACAATAATTCAAAAGGGATTAATTCAATGTTGACTTCTAGAGAGAAATGAAAAGTGTGAATCAAGCAATCTAACGAAATCTTTGCCATCATAGAAGAAACATTAAATATCCTGAAAATCCATGTGATCTCTAAATTTCATGCAATGATCATCGATGATTAAAAACACTCTTATACTAATTTAAACACACTCTTATGCTAAATCAAGTAAATTTACAAGATTATAAACTTATGAATAAAAATATTAACTCAATTTCAATCTTCTAATAAAAATTGCAATTGACATCTAGAACTGAGATTTTAGAATTTAAGTTGGCCTAATCCTATCTTTAAAACTCAGATTTCAAACTAACATGATTTTAAAAACATAATCCAAAATCTACTTCTATCCTAGCATACTAAAACAAGACTGATAAACAAAATAGATCTGTGAACACATAACTGAACTAAGAATTAAATCCACTAATAAAACTTGCAATTATTTGTCCATCGAAGCTTGCAAAAGAAACTCTGTCTAAACTAATACTTTGTTATAAATACTACTCTGTTTTAACTTGCAGAAGTTAATTTAAAACTTTAGCACATAATCTAAGTTAGTATCTTTCAAGCCAACTGTTAAGAACTAAGAGATATAGCATGACAAATAACTATCTCCTATAGCTAACCTGCAAAAGAGAAATTAGGAAATTAAATTATAAACAACAAACACAGTGTTTAAAACTACAAAATACATATAACAAAGAAATGAAGTGAATTAAAACTACACAAATGAAACACATGATCTATCTATCTGAGTATTCACCTAGACCACTGGTGCCCCCCCCCAGTAGGTCGTGACTACTCTTCAACAGCAAAAAACAAGCTCAAATCAACATGATTATGTCATTAATTTAAAATACGCCGTCTGAACATAATTTTACAAATATGTCTCAATTACACAATGAAAACATCTTATTTACATTCTATCTTTTGGTCTGGCCACCACTGGTGGTATTTATAGCAAATTACAGTTCAAGAGGTTGACCACTGGAAGGGTCATCCTCCTCTAAAAATGGAAACTTCCATTAAATGCTCTCTAACAGCTTTGGCTTCTAGAAAATCTATGAGCCACTCAGCGATTAGCATAACTGCCTAATCTGAGATGTCATGAGCTCTATAGTTGAAGGCCACGAGGGGGCACAAAACCCAGGTCATTGATTTGACCATCACAGGACACCAATGTACCAACTACCAACTCACCTGCACGCCAAGTGTTGGATCACGTGTCGGATGGAGTGCCAGATCGTGTACTGGATGGGGTGTTGGATGAAGTGTCAGACGAGGTTTCAAATGGAGGATCAGACTGTGAATTTGCCTTGCTACACACAAATTATGCATTAGATCCTTATAAACATCAAACTGAACTAAATTTATCTCAAAAGCATTGCAAAACATTGATTACGCATACCTTATATAAATCCATGATGAATTGATACAAAATCCTTTGAAAACTCCTTCAAAATGGTCAACAACATATATACTATTGGTGCAAAAAGGATTCAACCATCATAAAAAAACAATCAAAATACGAGCCCAACAAGTTTGACGTTTAGGGTTAGTAATTTCAGAATATGGGTTGTTTGTATAAATTTCCATACACAATCCCTCCTTCTAGCACCAATTCTATTGAGGGGGTTTCATTCCCAATGTGAGAAATTAGGTATTGAACATAATGACGAGGCATGATTACATTCCTCCTTGTTTGGTGTGGAATAATCCTCTAGTTTAATGGTCCAACAACCATTCGATGGTCCTTAATAGTTCTTGTTGTTTCTTTATTACTCTTTCCAATTTTATAAAATAACTACAAAAGTAAACTAATCTACTAGTTTTAAAAGGAATCTATTCTTTAGGATAACCAACAAGAACAATTAATAAACATGAAAAACAACTTTTTATCATTTTGGAATTAATTCCTTCAACAACTAATTACTATATAAAATAAATATGAAAGAAATGAAATCAAAATATCAAGAATTGATTCAAAATGTTTTTCATCAATAGGTTAACTAATAAATAATTTACTTACATTACTAGTAATCCATTCAACCATGAAAGGTAACTTAAAAATAATTGAAATTCTTATCGAATGAATGAGACATTTAATCAATAGTAGAATAATCCACAAAAAATAATAAATTCACAGGAAAACCTTCGAAAAATCAAATTCCTTGACTCTTAAAATATTTTTTGAATTAGCTTCAAAATATTTATCTACTACAATTCTCCAAAATTTTCTTCTAAGAGAAAAATCCCTTTCTCTGAGGACGATCCTCTTAATTATAACTTAAGATTATAAATCCAAAACATAAAAAATAACAAAATATTGCATGTCCTCAAACTACTGAGGGACTATGAGGTTGGGAAACTACAAGATCAACATTGTACTAGGCCTATTGGTCGAAAAACCTCACATAGTCAAAGTTATGGGTGTTGGTTGTGGAGCCTGATTATCTTCCTAATTCATATGTTTGTTTTAGTCGTGCTTGGACCCCATTCCATAACAGGTGGGTGTAGGGGGGATTCCCCCCCCCCCCCACAATTATCACTAGGGGGGTCTAGGGGGAATGAAAACAATTTTTGTATCCCCCCCTTGCTGGGGGATTTAGGGGAAGCACCAAAGAAAAATATTGGGGATAATGTCCTTGTAAAATATTGTAATTCCATAGTCAATTTGGATTGTTCATTATAAGGTTGTAGATCTGACAATAAAAGTTGTTTTTAGGTTTTTTTCACTAGAAGGAAACCCTCTCTTATGTGGGAATTGTAGTGTCGATGTGTTTTATCGTGAATATTGTATTTTGAGAGAGGAGACTGTGAGAGAAATAAGAAGAAGTTGTGGTGAGCGTGTTGTAGGTTGTATCCCTTCATTTTGTTGGATAATAAAAAGGAAGGACTTGGAAATTTCTATGGTGGACATAGTCCATAGTGGGTGAACCATGCATATCTATGTCTCTATTGTATTGTGTATCTTTTGTGTTTTTATTTCTGCATATGTCTTTTTTTTATTTCTCCACAATGATGTTTTTCTAACAATGGGAAAACATCCCAATCCATGGGAAAAACTATTTTTTCTCTTTCTATTTTGAAACGTTGAGTGTATCTTTCTATTTTTGGGAAAAGCATTTTGAACGTAGTAGTCGTCTTGACTTATTTGACTATATACCTATTCATGTGGCCATGGTTTACTGAAATGATTGTTCTGATATCATCCTTTTATTTATCAGTGATCTTCTTGAATTTTGCAAGTACTTCATCCATTGTCTGAAATCCTTCTAGTTGGAAGAAACTAGGTAATATATTATCCTCCGTGACTTTATTTATAGAACTCCAAAGTTTTGATCATGTGTCCCATTCATTATATTCTTCACTTTGATATGGTGCAACTAGTTCCCTCCAATACCATACTGCTCCTTTTATTCTAGACACTTCATCCATCTCTAGAATCATGATATCATGGTACTCTTTGCCATGACCTTTCTGAATTTCTTCTATATATTAAGCCTGATCCTACATTCCACCTTAATTTTCATTCCATATCAGAACTTCTTTGTGTAATATATATAGTTTCAACATTTCTTCCTTGAGTTCTATCACCTTGACATAAAAAAATTATTTTTACTTACCCATGATCCTTTTCTATGTCTAAAATTTTGTTTATAAAGGGGGTAATAACATCTCGATATTATTTGTAATAATTCTCATGAATTCTAAGGAACTCAAGTTATCTTTTCATTCCCTCCACTTTGTGATCATCCACCATGGATTTGTAATTCTAAGGTAGGGGAAATTACTTAAATTTGTTTAGCACTGTTGTAAATCATTGATTGAAGTCTTTCACTTTTTCTTTAGAACCCATGACTAGAGAAAATAATTATTTCATTAATGCACATGTAGTGGTTTCTTCCCTGAACTTATCTATGGAGGCATTTTGAAATTTATTTCATCTAGTGATGTATCCAATAGGTAAATTAAAATACCACGTAGAAGATGAAATCTCAAAGGTGTAAGGGAAAAGATAACAAACTACATCTTCAAATTTACATTCATTAATCTAATGGTAAGAATGATTTTTTTGATATGATATTTAGGTAAGCTATATGTTTTAGGATCATAATTGGGAAGAATTCACTGAGGGTGTTTAGTAAAGTTATGAAAGCATCCAGATATGGCCAATGCACCTCTACCCAACTAAGGTTGATTAGAATTCCAATTATTGGCCATGTTTCCAGGTTCTAATTCTAAGCCTTTTGATTCTGAGATTGAGTTTTCATGATATTTAGAATGTATACGCTTTGGTGTATTTATAATATGATTGTCATGGGTCATGGGGATTGAGCTGAACGACTATTCAATTTCTTGTACAGATAAATCCACCAAATATTCTATTATATGAACCAGTGTATGTTTGAAAGTTGACACTATGGTTCTAGTAGTGGTGTTTTATAGAGGAGGATGTAACAAATTCATGGGGAATCCACCATTCCTCATGGCATAATATTGAGTAATATGTCTAAAATTATTATCTTCCTCATTTTATACTACATATGGGACTAACTCCATATAATTTTCAGTATTATTCTTTCCCTGAGGTATTATTTTATCATAAGTTTGAACTTCACGATTAGGAATTTCTAAATATGAGTTGTTTGTATGGATTTCCATACACATTCCCTTCTTCTAGCACCAATTCTATTGAAAGGGGCTTGATTCCTAATGAAAAAAAGTAGGTATTGAACCCAAGGACAAGGCACAATTAGAATCCTGCCTATTTGGTGTGGAATAATCCTCTAGGTTAATAGTTCTTGTTGTCTCTTTTTTACATTTTCCAGTTTTATAAGATACCTATTAAAGTAAACTAATCCAGTGGGTTTAAAAGGAATAGGTCCTTTAGGTTAACTTGTAAGCATAGTTCATAAACCTAAAAACCAATTGTATAGAGTCTTGGAAGTAATTCCTTTAACAACTAATTATTGTATAACATAAACATGGAACATATGAAAATAAAATATAACGAATTAATTCAAAAGGTATTCTATCAATAGGTTAACTAATAAAGCATTGAATGAGAATCATAGTAAACCATTAAAGCATGAAAGATAACTTAACAATAATTGAAATTCATACTGAATGAAAATGAAATTTAATCAGTAGTAGAAGAATCCATGAACAAGAATAAAGTGATAGGAAAACCTTGAAAAAATAAAATTCATTTAATCACAAAAGAGTTTGTGAATTATCTTCAAAATAGTGTTGCAGTTACCTCACAGACACCTAGGGTTTATTTTTCCTAAGGTTTTTCCTTATTTATTATTCATAATTAGTCATTATCCAGTCTCTTATATTTTAAGGGAGAATATTCCACGTGGAGAATATTCTCTTTCAGTTGACACTTCAGTTTGACTAGTTGAGTTCAGTTTAGATGTTGTATTGGTTTTGTAACCATGCAACATTTGGATCATCACCATGCTAATGCGCACTTTCCTTGGGATCATCACCATACTGGCACATTACCCTTGATTCCTTGATTTACTCCTCACTACTCTTTGTTCATTCAATTAATTGAAGACTAGTTAACTCATCTAGGTGGCAGTTCACTCCCGTAACTCCCTCAGAGACTAGACTAGGTGGAAGTTCACTCCCGTAATTGTTTGTGTGTGTCCAGATCACTCTATACCACCACTATGGCACATTGTTTCTCCTACAGTGCGCATTGGTTGAGTTATAAAGAGCATATCATGTGTAAATTATTCATTATTCATTACGGTTAATGAGAATTCTTCCCTTCTTTCTCTCCTTCGTCTTTCTTAATTTCTCTCTGAAAATGTGTGTAGTATTTTATAGCTAGATATATTATGTGAAATTTCAACACATTTACATGGTATCAGAGCTGACAGACTGTTAAGCAAAATATACACCAAATTGTTTTGCAAGTACAAAATATTGAAGACAATGGAAAGATGGATTTCAAAAAAGAATTCATTCTTACACCTAAAAACTACTTTCCATGGAAGTAGAAACTATCCATACAAATCCAAACCATAGGATTGTATAGGTTAGCCTTGAATACAGATGCAAAACCGACATCAGCCATATAAAAATTCAAGTATTTAAATCGCATGGATGAGGCACTCGAAACAATTTGCAGTCTTATTTCTCTTGATCTCCTTTTTCACATATATTCCTATAAGACTCCCAATGAAGCCTGAAACACCTTGGAAGGGATCTTTGGAAAATAGGATGAGATGAGGGGACACATGATGGAGGTGGAATTTCTCACATTGGATCCAAAAATGTTCTACACTATTCAATATTTCTTTACAAAATTCAAGGATTTATTGTCGCAACTCAAAGCTTGTGGGGTTGATAAATCGAAAGAGGAGAGATAAATGGTCCTCACTATTCTCTCCAAAATTGGTCCTGAATTCTTTGTATTCATATCCACATTCCATTCTGTCAAATTCACCTCTGGAGCCACCTAGAAGATGCCTTCTCTTGAGGACTTTATTGAATCCCTGACACGAGCAAACTGAGCTCATCAACATGGGCACAATCAAAGGCCCATGCACTCACTGTGCAATATGGAAGCCAAAAATATCATAAATTAAAGATAAATAAAAATGGAAATCTCATTCACATCCGAAGAAGAAAGGGTACAGAAAACCCTTCACCGATGCCTCCGGATCCAAAGGGGAAAAGGGAAGATAAGGGGAGAAATGCATGTACTTTCACAAAGATTCCATCTAGGATCCACATGCATGCAAAAAAAATATATCTAAAGACTCAAATACTTCATCAAAAAAACCTTGGAGATCGCATCCCCAAGGGTGCTAAGAAGATCGAAATCCCAAGAAAGGAAATTCTAGCCATGCCTTGATTTCCATCAACTCCTCTCTCGATGCTTGGATCATAGATTCAGGAGAATCACATAACATGGTTGCCTCAAAAGTAGTATATTATTCATTGGAAGCATGCAAAGGTCCTCCTATTTTGATGGGGGAGAACTATTTTGTCGAAGTCACCAAAAAAGGAAGGATTGAACTCACCAACAGAAGCTTCGAGAATGTGATGCACATTCCCAAACTTTTCGTCAACCTTCTCTCCGTGTATCAAATGATGAATTCTGGCACTAGAAATAAATTCATATTCACACCAAATGTCATGGAAATATATGACATGCAAACCAACTCCAGGGTTTCTACCGGTGAGGTAAATCATTAGTCTATATTGTATACATTGTTTGAATTCATTGAACTTGATTCTTCTTTACTGCTTACTCATGCTGATGAAAATAGTAGGATATGGCATGAAAGGTTTGGACATTTGAATGTTAGATACATGAAACATCTTAAAAAACAAATATTTTTTGATGGTATACCATACATCCATTTCTCCAAGGGAGTATGTGAGGTATGTGTTCTTAGAAAACACGCTCAAGAGAAGTTTGACAAAGGAAAGTCTCATAGAGATTCCACACCTTTAGATTTGATCCACAGTGACGTTATGGGTCCTTTTCTGCATCCATATATCAACAAAGCAAGGTTTGTTCTTGTTGATTATTTCTCACGTCTTACATGGATCTACTTTCTCATGAAAATATTTGAGGTCTTTCAACACATCAAAGATTTCAAAGCCCTAGTTCAGACATAGTCCAGAAAGAATATCAAAGTCCTAAGAACTGATAAAGGGGGAGAGTATTTAAATCATGAGATCCATAATATTTTCCATGAGGTAGGGATTCTTTTGCAACACACATTTCCCTATACTCTGCAGCAAAACGAAGTTGTTGAGTGGAAAAACAAATCTGTAAAGGAGATGGCATCTTACATGATGCATGAAAAGTCACTACCACAGAGACTATGGGCCAAAGAACTTAATTTTGCAACATATATCCAAAACATATCTCCCCATATATTTGTCAAGGAAAATACCCCCTACGAGGCTTACAGCGGCCTCAAACTGGAAGTGACCACTTTCATATTTTCGGTTCACATGTATAGGCCCGTATTCCCTCTAAAAAGAGGAAGGAACCTGATCCACAGAGAACCCAGTGTATTTTTGTTGGATACCCTGACGGTGTGAAGGGATATAGACTTATTGATCTTTCCTCAGACCGGCTTATCATTGAGTGTAGTGTCCAATTTGACGAAAGTGTCTCGCATGTACCTCAACAGCCACATGCAGTCACCTTCATTCTTCCACCTATCTGAGATGATGATAATGCACATGCTGACTCTTCCTTAGATGAGAGTTCTGATTCAGAGGACTCAGATGATTCAGATTCAGAGTCAGTAAAGTCTGATGTAGATTCAGAGAATCCATATGTAGTTGCAGATCGAGGGGAGAGGCCCAAGTGGGAAAAAACTACTCTTTAGGATGCCGGGGATCTCATTGGTGATCTAGCCAATACTAGGAGGACTCGATATGTTTTTGAGGAGCCTCCTGTTGCACGCACCGACACTGAACAATTACCCTCTAGGAATATTTTCTTAGTTCAGACTTCATGTCCATAGTCTTATGGCGAGGCTGTTGGAAATCCATTTTGGGAATCTTCCATATAGGAGGAGTAAAACTCCCTCCTCAAGAATAAGACATGGGATCTGGTTCCCCTTCCTTCTGCGAGGAAAATTTTCATATGCATATGGGTTTACAGGACCAAGAATGTAGCGAATGGACAGATTAGTAGATACAAATTCAGGCTTGTTGTCAAAGGATTTCAATAGGTGCATGGTATTGACCATGATGAGACCTTCGCTCTAGTAGAGAAGATGGATTCCATATGATTGGAACCTACCATTGCGGCAGCCAAGGGATGAGAATTCCATTAGATGGACGTGAAGAATTAATTTCCTCACGGTGATCACTATGAGGATATCTACATGGAGCAGCCCCAGGGATTTATGCAGGACTCATATTTGGTCTGTCAACTGAAGAAGTCCCTTTATGGCCTCAAGCAGGTTCCGAGGGAATGGTATGCGAAGATGGACTCCTACCTGTTGTCACAGAACATTTTACATTGTAAATCATACCCAAATGTCTACATGTTCAGGATGGTTGGCTCACTTCTACTGTTAGTTATGTATGTTTATGATTTTCTCATCACTGGTTGCTCCACTTCAGTGATTGTTGCAGTCAAGATGATTCTACATGAAAGGTTTTTGATGATGGACATGGTTCCACTATACTTCTTCCTTGGACTCGAGATTAGTTAAGATGCATCAGGTATCAAACAATCTCAGGCCAAGTATACACAAGATCTCCTTGACAGATTTCACATGTTAGACTACAAGTCTACTCCGACTCCTCTCCTATCAGAAGTCAAACTTGAGGATGGCGGGGAGACTCCACTATTTGAAAAAACTCTGTGTAGACATCTAGTGGGGATCTTGATGTATCTCACCCACTCTAGAACAGACCTTTCCTATGCAGTTGGCTCAGTTTCCAGGTTCATGTTGGAGCCACATGAGCTAGATTGGAAGGCTGCAAAGTGTATCCTTTGATATGTAAAGGGAACCATTAACTTTGGTATTCATTATGAAGAAAACTCTATATTATATCTCATCGGGTTTATTGATTCTGATTGGGTTGGCGATAGCACTGATCACAATTCTGCATATGGTTACTCACTCAATCTTGGTTTTGGGCCTATCTGTTGATTGAGAAAGAAGCAAGCTGCCATTTCTCTATCTTCAGTCGAGGTAGAGTACAAGGGGGTAGTTAACATAACCATTAAGGCTATGTTGCTACAACATTTTCTCACTTAGTTGGGCATTCAGTTTCATCTGTCAATTGTCATCTGGTGTGACAACCAATGCACTCTAAATTTTTGTAGAGATCCAATTCAGAGGCAGCAGATGAAGCACATCGAGATCCACATGCACTACATCCAGGACTTAGTACACAAGGGGATCATCGACCTATATTTTCATCCTTCAGTAGAACAGACGACAAACATCCTCACTAAGACCTTCAGTGAGCAAAAGTTCCATTCTCTGCGAAGTCACCTTGGAGTGAAGGACACAATTTCCTAGAGACTATTAGTTCTTATTTTTACATACATTGTACCTTGAGGGGGGGGGTGGTTTCCCATGAGTTTTTCCTTCTTTCCTCACTTTATTTCAGTGTATCTTTTGTATTTAGGTGCCTAAAATGGCCTCGTTGTCAGGACCCATTCTTTATTTTCACCATAATGATGTTCAGGGGGGGTGTTGGAGTTACCTCACACACACCTAGGATTTATTTTTCCAGAGATTTTTCCTTTTTTATTAGTCATAATTAGTCATTATCCAGTCTCCTATATTTTAGGGAAGAATATTCCACCTGGAGAATATTCTCTTTCAGTTGACACTTCATTTTGACTAGTTGAGTTGAGTTTAGATGCTGCATTGGTTTTGTCACCATGCAACATTGGGATCATCACCATGTTAATGCACACTTGCCTTGGGATAATCACCAGACTAGAGAATTAAAATTGATTCCCTGATCTACTCCTCACTACTCTCTTTTTAGTCAGTTAACTGAAGACTAGTTGACTAGTTAAGCAAGTTAGGTGGGAGTTCACTCCCGTAACTGCCTGAGACACTAGACTAGGTGGCAGTTCACTCCTGTAATTGTTGGTGTGTTTCTAGATCTCTCTATACCACCACTATGGCACATTGTTTTTCCTCCAGTGCACATTGGTTGAGTTATAAAGAGTATATCATGTGTAATCTATTCATTATTTATTACGGTTAATGAGAATTCTTTCCTTCTTTCTCTCCTTCTTCTTCTTTCTTAATTTCTCTCTGCAAATGTGTGTAGTATTTTATAGCTATATCTATTATGTGCAAGTTCAACACATTTACAAATAGTTCTCTAATACAATTCTCCAAAATTCTCCTTGAAGCCAAAAATCCCTTTCTCTGGGCTTGATCTTCTTATTTATAAATTAACATTATAACTTAGAAATAGAATAAAACCAAAAAATAAAAAAGAATAAAATATGACATGTCAACAAACTTCCAGTGGATTAGAATATTCGGTGGATGCATGCTCAATTTTGTACTGGACCAATTGGTTGAACAACTCCTCACATAATTAGAGTTATGGGAAAATATGCTAATGCATGGGAAAACTTAATTTTTCTCTTTTTTCTTTGAAATGTTGACTGTATATTTCTTTCTCTAGGTAAAGCATTTCCAAATTGGAATTATTATTGAATTATCTAACTAGATATCTCATCATGTGGTCAAGTCTTACTGAAGTGATTATTCTACGCCATCTTTTCATTTATTGGTGATATTCTTGAATTTTGTAAGTGCCTCATCCATTGGCTAAAATTCTTCGGGTTGGTCAAAACTAGGTAAGCCATTATCCTCCATGACTTTATTTATAGAAATCCAAAATTTTGAGTAGGTGGCATATTCATTATCTTCTTGAATTTGAGATCATGCAGAACATTTCCCCCAATACTTTAATACTTATATTATTTTGGCCACTTCATCCTCTACAAGAAACATGATGTCATGGTCCTCTTTGCCATGACCTTTCTAAATTTATTTGACATATTTAGTCTTATCCTACATTATACCTTTCTTAGCATTCCATATTAGAACTTATTTGTATACTAAATATCGTTGCAATGTTTCTTTCTGGAGTTCTATGATCTTGACAAGAAAATGTATTTTTATTTCCTCATGCTGCTTATCTATGTCTAAAATTTATTCTATAAAGTGGGTTACAACATATTGATATTCTTTGTAATAATTCACTTGATTTCTAGGGAAATCAAGTTCCTTATGCTCTCAACTTCATCTTCATCCACCCTATCTTTCTCAATACTAGTCTGGGATATAGATACTCTAGCAAATAATAATTCATTCACATTTGTCCTTTTGTATCCAGCATGAGCTCATCATTAGTGCATACTATAGAAATGTTGAAATTTATTTTTCACTTCCATTGTGTCCTCTTCAAAATGGTTGGTTAGCGTTTATCATTGGAAATAGATTCCATGTAAACTATTTCATCAACAAGCTCAGAGATAGGTTGATCAGCCCAAGATATAATATTTTCCATACTTTTGAGAGAGTTAAAGTGCTCTATCTGTGTTTTCATTCCTTTATTTGTTACCTAATCTTCTTTAGGATTTTTTACCTTTAGCTATTGTATATGTCTCTTATGTTTCTTTCTATTCTATTTTTTCATCTTCTGGTTCTTTCCCTTTTTGTTAGTCAATTGTCTATGTCTCCTTACATATTTTCCTTAATCATTTTCTTTTTTCTATGATGATTCGTCAGCTTTACTTTGATCAAAATTATATGTCTTTGAGGGTTCTCCATATTTATCAATTGCTTGTGTCTTTTATGGTTCTTCATCTTGACCTATTACTTGGTCCTTCATCTTAGCAATACCCTCCTCTATCTAAGAATTTGCTTTGAGTACATGTTCTTTCTCTTCCTTAGTTAGATAAATAATATTTGTAGGAGTTTCTATAGGTTGGGATCCTTAATGTTGGATTAATTCTTTCTCATCATCCATTTCATTCCACAATAGCTCATATTCGATCCTTTCATCTTATTTTTCCTATTGTTTCCTTGTTTCCTTAATAACTCAATTTTCTTTTTCTCCTCTTAATATTTTTTCTTCCTTTTTGTTCTCATGACACTCTTGCAATTCTCTCTTTCTATGATTATATTTAACAACTCTTCTTTGTTTTCTATCTCTTTATGAGCATCATCTTATTCTTGTTTATTCTAAAAAATTTTCCCATATTTTGCATTGAAATTTCTACTCTTGATGCAATATGGCCTATTAATATTCAATGGGATAGTTTTCTACTTCTTCCCTTAAACTAATTTCTTCCTATATTCTTGCTTCTTCAATTTCCTTGTTAGCATCTACACCACAATATATCTCCAACATATGTCCATCCAAAGATGGGATTTTGAAAATACTTATGTGAGTGTTATTTCCTGTTTCCAAAACCTCATCCTAGCTTTAGTAATTTTCATTGAATGTCTCCTCCTACCACTTCATTCTAACAAAATGAAAAAATTACTCAAAAAGGGAAATGATTGTGTACTTGCACAATTGTTCTCACTAGATGTTAAAACATCTATACCCTATGTTCCAAGAGATATCCAAAAAAAAATTGACAATAATTCCAAGGTATTTAAAGAGATCCCTAACAGTGTTCCACCTACTCGAGGTCATGAACATGCTAATCATTTGCAGCAAGGTAATGGACCACCTAACATTAGGCCTTAAAGGTACCCATATGCACAAAAGAGTGACATTGAGAATATGATTCAAGAAATGTTAGAGGACAACGTCATTAAACCTAGCCAAAGTGATTTCTCTTCTTAGTGGCGATGGTTACAATAAAGGATGGATCATGGCACATGTGTCCAGATTATAGAAAACTCAACAAAATGACCATTAAAGATAAGTTTCCTATTCCTATCATTGATGAAATATTAGATGAAATGAAAAGAGAATTTTTTTCACAAAGTTGGATCTCCACTTTCGATATCTTCAAATCAAAATGAGGCAAGAAGACATTCCCAAAACAAAATTTAGAACACATGAAGGTCATTATGATTTTTTTGTGATGTCATTTGGTATTACTAATACACCTTCAACATTTAAAAGCTTGCTGAATTTTATCTTCAAACCCTTACTAAGAAATATTTTTTTATTATTGTTTGATGATATACTAATATACAAGAAACCATGGGAATAAGATGTCTGACATGTCGACATGGTGTTAAATATATTGGAAGATAAATAAATATATGCAAATCCTTTCAATTGTTCCTTTGGGGTTCAAGAACAAGAATATTTGGGTCATATTGTTTCTCATGAAGGTGTCATAGTGGACCCTAACAAATTAAAGTTGTGATGGAATGGACAATTATGAAAACCTTAAATAATATTAGAGGATTCTTAGGATTAATAGGATACTACCACAATTTTTTCAAGAATTATGGCCAAATAGAAACACCTATAACAATGTCATTAAAAAAGGAGCATTTCTTCGACTCAAGAAGCAACCAAATATTTTCAAAATATTACGGATGCTATGTGTATGACTCTTGTCCTTGCCACACCTGACTTCAAAAAACCTTTATTGTGGATTTTGATACCTTAGAACATGTCATTGGTCTAGTTTAATGTAAAAAAGAAGGCCCCTTGTGTTACACACCAAAATTGCACACCTAGGTATCTCACCCTAAGTATCGCAAGTGTCACAATGTGACGTATGAACCATGTTAAGTATCAAATTCATTATATCAAGTGTCGTATGAACCTTACCAAGTGTCTCATTCTATTTTCTAATTTTGGCAACTCATTGATTCCATAATAACAATTGTCACAATCCCTAAGTCATGTTGGAAGAAGAAGCCCCATCATTTGACAATATAAACACATCTTTTTCCTGGACAATTCGACCAATTTTGAGAAATTTAGAAGAGTGGCACCTCCTTATCCATGTTTAGGGAACATCGATTCTCCCCTTGCCTTGTTAAGGGATATCCATGGCATTATGTCTCTCACTTTGGGGGAGTTATAGTCTTGTTGGAGAGGAATTTGGAATCCTCCACCTCTTTCTAATGACTTAATCTCTTGGGATTAGTTTGGTTGTAATCGAACCCTATTCTATGGATTCATATTAGTATCTAATCCCAACTTAAGGATCCATTTCCTCAACCATATACTTCA
Organism: Picea engelmannii; assembly: GCA_009831015.1. Taxonomy (NCBI): domain Eukaryota; kingdom Viridiplantae; phylum Streptophyta; class Pinopsida; order Pinales; family Pinaceae; genus Picea; species Picea engelmannii. Next base: position 125,122 of record ML799619.1, read on the forward strand.
TTTTCTCATGTGGTTGTGCCTCCCAATAGTATATATTGAAGGTTTTCCAAGGATAAGGCAATCTAGATCTAAGCATATCAAACCTCTGATCTAGTGGGAAAAGAAATAGGTAAAGTATCATAATTTTGATATTGGTTCATTCATGCAAGGGTTGGATGAGGAGATATTGGATAGGCTATTGCAACATCAATCGTGGTCTGTAAGTATTCTCTTTTTTGTTCTCATTGAATATACTAGGTCTATTTCCTTCAATCTTGTGTATTCTTGAATATTCTTGTCTAATGTTGCTTTAATATTCATAGATAAATTTGTTCTACCTAATAAAATAGAGTAGGAGATATTTTTTTCTCTTTGATTCCTATTTAAGGTATCAATTTGTGCCAGGGGGTTTGAAGATCATGCTCATGAATTGGAAGCAGCGAGGACAAACTTCATAAAAAGGTACATCATGCCTTTTCTCCCTCTCTCTTTTTGATTGGTTAAAATAAGTTTAAAGGTAAGTTAGTGTCCACTTGTGCTATTTTTTTATTTTTATAGGGGTCTGGCAATACAAGGTAAGTTTCACTTTTCCGCAGGGGAAACATTCTATAACAGAAATTGGTGACTCCACTAGAGATCGACTTTGACTAGTCTTTCCTTGGATCATCTAAAGCCTTTTCATATCATTAGATATTTTTTGGTACTCAATTATGTTATATTTCCCTTTCCCTCTTGATAATTGAATATTTTACAGAGCCATTGACTAAGTCTTTGTTGATTTTGAGCCTTTGAAGGCCATTTTTTGAACTTTTCTAGAAAGTGGCACTTCCCTGCAGTTCACACCAGGCCACCATTAGCCTGATTGGCACTCCCCTGCAATGCATACATGGACTCCATTAGTTGAATGGAACTCCCACAAAGTTTCAGAGTGGTTCCATTCTCTTGAATTGCGCTCTATCTCCTTGAGAACATGGGCACCAATCTCCCTTTTCAGTCTTTTTTGCCTCTTTCTGCCTGTTTTTTCTCAGTTTTCGTTAGAGAGGATTTTTTTCACAGTGACTCATGATTGTATTTGAATTTGTTTGGATTGAGTATTTGATACTTATCACTCATTTTTACCTTTGTTGAGCTTTCAAAAATTTTCTACATTGCGATATTGGTTCACCTTGCTTTTCACTATTTTGGTCTTTGTCTCGTGATCTTTTCAATTATCTAATTGATTGGAAGACTCTGCAAAGGTTTGATTGGTATTGAGTTTATGTTCAATCTTCTTTAGAAAATATCTTTCTTTAGAATGATTGAGTTTCTTTTTTTTAGCACAAACTAGCTTGAATACTTTTTTCTTGTTGCTCATATTTAAGGATTGTTGAGTGATTTCCTCTTTCTCTTTTTCATTGTTTCCGTTCTTGTTGGAGGCATTTTGACATTGTGATTTCTTGTATAATTTTGAGTTCTTTATTGAGAGAGTTATTTCATACATAGTTTCTCTCAGCTCTCATCATTTTTGAGTTCATTGCTTGTTATATCATTTTACTTTACATTGTTTTGTATCTGCATTAGATTCTTGCATTGAAAGTAAGGAAGTAGAAATAAATTGGATCTAATTTAGGTTCATTGCATTTATAATCAAATGAAAAGAAATTGATTTCATTCAAATTTTTTGGTGGTACATGTTTCTCGCTTGCATTAGGTAAATTACATTGGGTTTATGCATTTGGGAATGGAAAAAGACTCTTCTCCTTTCCATATATAGATTTCATTGAACAAAAATATTTTCATCTCATTTTGTTGCACTCTTTTGGGGTCGAAGTCAAAAACATCATTAGTTTCACTACCATTCAACCTTGAGTAATGAACAACCATTAAAATAAAATTCTAACTAAAAGTGATCTAGAAACTTTCCCTTTTAGGGATTCTTCATCAACATTAGAATAGGGATAGAGCTTTGGAATAGGCTATGAGGTTAACTCTCCAAATCATTCAAGACAAACATATAATCTTGCAATAAGGAGAGAAAATATCCAATTTTTGTATAAGCATTGACAAGATCCCCCTCTCACACATGGGTTAAAAATGAGGTCGCATGCGGGAGAGAAGAAAAGAATATCCCTCCAAGGCTTAACCAAACGTACTGGAATGACATATACTGGGGGTTTTTCCTGAGAATTGACTGTTGTCATTTGTTCATGGAGCCTCGTGAATATAGAATCCATTCGAGGTCCTCTGGAGTTTATCGATCCTCTTGTCTTTAGTTCTCTTGAATCATTTCAGACTTGATAGCCTTTCCATACGTTCGATCTCGACTGTACACTATATCGCCTAGAGGTTGAATGTGAGTTGGTAACCTTACTGGCCTTTATCTGTAGGGTTCATACAGAAGGTGATAGTGAAGGGGAGTCTTTGTTGTAACTAGTTCGGACATTGGTCAAACTCAATCAGACTCCTTAGAGGGTAACCCACAGATAGATCACCAGGGAAATTGCACCAACGGGTAATTCCTTTAAGTAGGTCTCCAACATAACTGATCCACCTAATCTATCTCAACCCCTTTTTCATATTTATCCCATGACGTTGGATTTCATCGCCAAATAGTGCATTCACTATGGAAAGGTTTATTTCTTTGGTTTGCTTCCTAGATTTTTTAACATGTGCTATTTGTTTTCCCTGGAAATCCCTTAGGGTTGATTCTGTGTCTATGGAATTTGTTCCTATAAATACCAAAGAAGGGACCCCTTTTCCTGGGATATCATTTATTTCTCCTTCTATGGGACACATTGATCCTCCTTATACCGCCACTTTGACTCTTCCAGAACTCACTATTGGGTTACATGTCTAGTTGTTTTCCACTCCGGTGAACGTAAATGATCATATTTATTCATCCATAAGTACTCCACCCTATGACCATCAACCTCGTGTTGATCCTCTACATTATTCACCCATAGGTTCTTCTTCCCGTTCTTCCTCTTCTCCTAGTGAAATCTCTGCAGCTAGTAACCATGTGGATAAGAAGATGAAAAGGAATATTAAGAAGAAGAAAAATAATCTAGGGGGGGGGATTCCAACCACTGCAGGACATGTTTTAAGTGATCGAACAACTACTATTTATCATGATGGGAGTGTTGATAATGTCGACAAGTCTACCAATACACATCGCAAGCCCAAATGCCCTTGCAAAATTTGTATGTGTGACCACCTTCTTAAGGATTTACCTGGTATTATGAAAGTTTTAGAAGTGTGATATGAGGGTTATCAACCCATGTCATCAGCCACTGCAAATCATGTCGGTGACAAACCATAAAATAGTGATAATCGGGTTGGAAGTAAGATGGGTAAAGTCAAATTTCCTTGCTTGTTATGTAAGGAGATGGACGCAATTACCTTTTCCCTCATATGGATGAGGCTTCACATTTGATGGAAAATATTGTTGATGTCCAGCAAAAATTTCCATTCTCCAACCCACCATTGGTTGATGAAACAATCCATATGGTTCCACCATCAATTGAGTCGGTCGATGAAGTGATTGATTTGATTTCACCTTAAATCAATCCCACTTTCCCTTTGGAGAGTGAAGCTAAATTGGTCGATCCAATATCACCCCCGGTCGGTCCCACTCCTCCTTTGAAGAGTGAATATGTCCCTCGGGTATTTCTTGTTTCTACATATTCTTTTGAAAAAGGGGGCACTTCACCCATCCCAACATAGCCCCCTCCAAGTAATGAGGTCTTTCTTTTCAATTGGGGTGCACTGTCGGGATCTCATCTCCCTTCCTATATACCTTTCCAAATCACTATTCAAGTTTGTGGTGTTGGATTACTGAGAAGGGGGGTGAATCAATAAAACAGGAATTTAATAATTTTTCACCATAAAATGCAAGTGTTATATCAATGTAGCATTATCATCCAATAGTTGAAGAGTAAATAAACAATGAACAAATGATAAATCACACAAATACACAGTACACCAGTGCTTTATGTGGAAACCCAAAGCGAGAGAAAACCACATAATGATCTTTTTTTATATGTCTTTAAGAATTACATTCATTCGAAGAAGCAACTTGCTTTGTTTTCTAGTTGCAACTGGAAGGAGGCTCCAACCCCCTATTTTATCAGGCTACAACCTGAGGGAAGCTCCAACTCTCCAATTCTATGGAAATAACCAAAAGGAAGCTACAACCCCCTATGTTCTCAGGCTACAATCGAAAGGTAGTTGCAACCACTTGTCCTTTCCCCGTCCAACCACCCAGAAATAGAAGTAGAATGATGGAACCACTGTCACACTATCATTGTGAGATATAATAATGTAAACCTATACCAATTAACCTACACCAAACAACATGTACCAATAACCTGAACCATGCATCAACCTATACCTCAACCAGTAATCAACCTGTACCTTAAACAAGTGCATCAACCATGCACCAACCTATACCAAACAACCTGTAATGAATCTGTACCATAAACAAGTGCATCAACCATGCACCAACCTGTACCATGAACAAGTGCATCAACCATGCACCAAACTTGTACAAATAACATGTCACAAAAACCTGTCCAAACAACCTATCACAACAACTTGTCTCATTAATCTTATCAACCAAATGAGATCTACTCACCAAGATCAATCACCAAGACAACTCTCAAAGATGTGCATCAACCAAGCATAACACAACAACGCATAATCATCACCAGTATCAATATGTGCTTCTAATAATATACCAATACAAGTATGCTACATCATCCATAAACCATGTGTCAACAATACTACTAAAACGTGCCTCCACCCATGTACCAATTATGTACCAATCATGTATCAACTACTCATAAACTATGACTCATCAATATTTACCAACATCATCAACCATACACCTCATGTATGTGCCAACTCATCAACTACCTATCTCAACCATGTACTCAACATGTACCTCAACCAAAATCCCTCATCAATTTCATCATCCAAATCTAATTTGTAACTCTGTAATATACTTGGTGTATATGATCACATACCTGCAAACCTTCCTTAACTTTAACAATAAGAGAGTAGCATTTTCATCAAACTTTACTTTAGTCTCACATGACTAGTTTTGGATTAGTCAACAAACCTAACTTGAAATAATCTTCTGTGTGTTTTATGCAATTCCTCTAGGTGTCACTACTTGAAAACTCTCATAAAAGGAGTTATAGAAAAAATGACATATCTTGTTGAATTCTGGATTATTCTAGAGAGTAAACTTGTAGAGCGTGCTCCGCATAGAATATTTGTTGTATGGATTGGAAAATTGTACACATAATACTAAATATTGTACTCTAACCAACACATTTGGTCTTACTGAATTTGGATATTTTATGAATAATTTATGATGTGTTTACCTAAAACACTTGTTTTAGACTAGTTTCGAGACTAGCCACAAACACTATTGTCCACGGAGTGTAACTCCAAAAATACAACGACCCACAAGCTAAAATTTGTAACATAGATACTCGGATATGTTTCGTCAATGGCCTACCAATTTCATGTTCTGCATATTTATAGAAAAAAAGGTATTGCACAAATGGTGAGATGACATGTAAATAACATACCTTAGAAATCATCATCAAAAGAATTTATCCTCCCTTGAATTTCGGCCTTCTTTACTTCACCTTTCCTTTGAAATTCGGTTTAGATATCCTTTGGTTACCTCATTCACCTATAGATATTCAATATTCTCAACTGTGATTAAAATGACAGAGTCTTTCCTCTTATTTATACTTTCATGTAGCTTCCTCGAGGGGTTACCTTTTAACCATCTTAACCCACTTTCCTTATTTTAGGGTTAACCCACTTCTAATTTCTCCATTAAATTTATTATTTAAATAATATATTTTGTATTCACTTTGATTTATAGTAAACTCATCACTTCACTTTATTATTTACCTTCTAAAATATCTTAAATCACTTTGACTACTTTGACCTTTTGGGGCTTTTAGGTGACTCATGAGGGTTCTCCAACTTCACATGGCCATAACTCTCTAACTGTGAGGAGTTATGTAACATTTCACATAACACTAGAAATGGAATGAAATTTAATATCCATATAGAATAGTCTTGCCTGAAAATATATCAAAAATCATATCATTATCCATCAAACAAACTTGGGTCCATTACCCAAACCTGGGTTCTCCAACATCTCATGGTCATAACTCTCTAACTGTGAGGAGTTATGTAACGTTCCACATACCAACGGAAATGGCATGGCATGTACTATCCATATAGAATAGTATTACCTTCAAATACATTAAAAATAATACCATTATATATGAAAAAACCTTGGGTTCATTACCCAAACCTTTATGCTACCATAATTCTCTACTGGACTTTCTCTAAGGTTTGAAATTAATCACTAACGGTTGAAATCAATATACAATATCACTCTCCAATGGTTGAAATAAATGAAAACCAACAATCCATACCAATTGTCCGTCAACCTAGGCCAATTGTCTGACAATATATGCCTTTGGCATTGATGGCAACACCAACTTTGATGGAAACAGTTAGTCATGATAAAATTCATGCTTATACTCCTCATCAATGTTTATATATCTCCCCCTTTGACATGAATGAAAAAGGATATCTCCCTTTAGGGTTTCTCCCCTTGATTGAAGTCTCCTTGGGGTGCTCCCCCTGTCTGCATGCCTCTCTTCTCTCTCTCCAAGAATTTATATCCTACATATGATCAATCACTCCCCCTTTGTCATCAATGGAAAAGGTATCTTTCCATCCATAGATGCTCTCCCTAACTAAACTGTCCTTGGCGATACTCCCCCCTAACTGAAGTTTTCCTGAAACTGATCTCCCAACCTGAAATGTCCTCTTTATGGTGATTCCTCATGTAAATCTAAGACATATAAGATAAGCATTCAAAAGAATTCATTTTGGAGTAGAAATTACTCTGAGCCTCTGGCGAAGATACTTAAAGGCTTCCCGTGGAATAGATTTTTTAAAGATGCCTTCCACTTGTTATTTTGTGCCAACATATTCAACTCTGATATTATTCTATACAACATGTTTCCTTAGAAAGTGATACTTGATTGGAATGTTCTTCGTTTTGGAGTGCATCATCGGGTTCTTTGAGATATTGATGGCGCTTGTATTATCACAATATATTGGAATGGTATCATCATACTCAACCCGTATATCTATCATAGTTTTTTCCATCCATAGAACCTTTATACAACATGTTGTTGATGCAATATAGTCTGCCTCAGCTGTAGATAAAGATAGTAATGATTGTTTCTTTCTTAACCATGATACTAAACACTCACCCAAGTAGAACGTTGCTCCACTGGTTTTTCATCAGTCATCAATGCAACCTTCCCAATCTGCATCTGTGTAGGAAATAAGTGATAGATCATTTCCTTTTGGATACCATAATCCAAACTCTTATGTTCCTTTGAGACATATGAAAATCCTTTTCACTGCTAATACATGTGATTCCTTTGGCATTGCTTGAAATCGTGCCACTTGTCCACTATCATATATGAATCAATTCTCTCATCGATTGTCATATATCTGTCTAAACCTGCTAAGTATTCTTATGAATCCATATATGTCCATACTATCCAATACTCAACTTTCACAACTGTCCATAATGCTGACCCATATATCACTATATTATCATGAAGTCTAATCTATCAAACTGTACTTATGTTAACTAAATTCTCTGGATATGTCTTCTCAAATTCTGCAAGTTTCTCGAAGGATGGTTCTTTGGTATATCACAACTATTGCATAGACTCTCCCTGTCTAATATTCATATTACCTAGGGGTCTCTAAGCCGGATGGATCAGAACAATTCCTACTATGATGTATATTCATCATCATATTCATTGGTAGATTCATCATCATCTTCATTGGTAGATTCATCATTTCTCTGAGATCTAAATTCTTTATTTCTGTTTGTGGATTCATCTTTCACTATAATTATTGAAAGTGCAATCTCTTCAACCTGTTCCTTATTTACATGTCTTTCTTTTCTTTCAATTATTTTCCAAACCTTTTTGTATCAGACATCTTTCTTTTTCTCTGTAGAATTTTCTTCACCTCGTTTTATTTCCATTCTTGTGATCTCTAGGACCTGGTCTTTGTTCACCTGTTCTTCGTGTTTTCTTATCCACACTTTCTTACATCTGATATCAATGTTTTCTTTCATGGAAGTATCGATCAAGCTTCTATAATCATTGGCTATATGTCCATACTTATGACATTTGTAACATTTAATGTTATGTGGGGCCACATACGCATTTCTTTCTTAAACATTTCTTTTATAATCACTTCAATCTGCAAACTTATGTCCAAAGGTAGCACAATAAAAACAATGACCATAAAATAAATTTGCATACTTGGGAGTGAATGATATTTTGTGTGGCATATTCCTTCTGAATGTTTTCCTTGACTGATCATGATCATGATTGAAGCTTCTTTGTGTCTTGAACGTGGATGGTATTCTTGAATATGTATCTTCAATAGTTTTCTTAGATTCTGGTTGACCATGATTCCTTCCTTTGATTACTTCTGCATAACTCTTTCTATTTTCTTCATTCTTCTTTTCTAGCAACCTAGAGTGCTTCTCTTCATTCTCTATAACTGGTGTGGATGTTTCTATCTCCTCAACATTCTTGTTGAGCTTGATGATTTTACTTCTCAATGTGACAACTTCTTCTTCAAGATTCTCAACCTCTTCTTCCTTCTTAATTATCTGAGACTTCATGACTTCTTCTGTTCTTTTTTCTTCTTCAAGATGAATTTTTAATGTGATTGTTTCTTCTTCAATTCCTTTCTCTTCTTGACCAAACTCTGCCTCAAGTTGGTTTAGATCACTAGTTATTTCCTTAAGATGATCTGTCAATATCTTCTGTCTCATTTCTTCTTCTTCCTTTTGTGCTTCTATGTTGGCTTCCAAATACTGCTTCTGATATTCCATATTTTCTTCGATCTTTCTGCCTTTTTCTAGTTGAGTTCTTAAGTTTTCGATGACCTGTTGGGATTCTTCAAAAATGTGAACACTTTCCTTTTGTTTCATCAATTATTTCTTCAATGAATTTTTTTATTCTCTTAGTTTATCTAAAGCACTAATCAATTCTCTGGTGATTATGTGCTCTTCATCTTCTGAATTTGTTTAACACGGTGAACACAATTCTTCTTGATTTTTATCTACATCTTCTTTGGCATTTTTTGAATCTACGATGGATGAAGAATATATTTCATGTAACTTATCCCAAATTTCTTTGGTTGGTGAACATTTACCAACCTTTTTGCTTACCGGATTAGGTAATCCTTCCCAGATGAAATCCATTGCTATTTTGTTATTCTTCTTCAATTCCTTCTTGGCTGCAGTATTTTTCCTTTTTTAACTATCATATCCTGTAACAACTGATAGCCAAATATAATGTCCCTGTTCTTGTAAAAATACTTTTGTCCTTCTGCTCTACATATCATACTTAAAACCATTTGGACCATTAAACATTGGTACTCCATTCTCAGAATAATCCATGATCTCCTTCCAATGGTTAAATTGTTCCCTGAAGGAACCAACTCTGATACCAATTGTTGGATTACTGAGAGGGGGAGTGAATCAATAATAGAGAAATTTAATCATTTTTCACCATAAAATTCAAGTGTTATACCAATGTAGCTTTATCATCCAATACTTCTAGAGTAAATAAACAATGAACAAATGAGCAATCACACACATACATAGTACACTAGTGTTTTACATGGAAACCCAAAGAGGGATAAAACCACAAAATGATTTTTCTTACATGTCTTTAAGAATTACATTCATTGGAAGCACCAACTTCCTTTTTCTTCTAGCTACAACTGGAAGGAGGCTCCAACCCCCTAATTTCTTAGGATACAACCTGAGGGAAGATCCAAATCCCTAATTCTATGGATACAACCAGAAGGAGGCTAAACCCCCCTATGTTCTCCAGCTACAACCGGAAGGTGGATACAACCACCTATCCTTGCCCCATTGAACCGCCTGGAAATAGAAGTAGAATGGTGGAACCACTGTTACACTATCACTGTGAGATATACTGATGTAAACCTATACCAATCAACCTAAAACAAGCAACCTATACCAATAACCTGAACCATGCAGCAACCATGCATCAACATGTATCTCAACCTGTAATCAACCTGTACCATAAACAAGTGCATCAACCATGCACCAACCTGTACCAAGCAACCTGTAATCAACTTGTACCATAAACAATTCCATCAACCATGCACCAACATGTACCTCAGCCTGTACCATAAACAAGTGCATCAACCATGCACCAACCTGTACCTCAACCTGTACCATGAATAAGTGCATCAACCATGCACCAAACCTGTACAAATAACATGTCACAACAACCTATCCAAACAACCTATCACAACAACCTGGCTCATCAATATTATCAACCAAATCATATCTACTCACCAAGACAAATCTCAAATATGTGCATCAACCAAGGCTAACACAACAACTCATAATCATCACTAAGATCAATATGTGCTTCTAATAATATACCAATACACGTATGCTAAATCATCCATAAACAACGTGTCAAAAATACTACTAACAAGTGCCTCCAACCATGTACCAAGTATGTACCAATCATGTATCAACTACTCATCAACTATGACTCATCAATATGTACCAACATCATCAACTATACACCTCATGTATCTGTTAACTCATCAACTACTTGTCTCAACCATGTACCCAACATGTACCTCAACCAAAAGTCCTCATCAATTTCATCATACAAATCTGATTTGTAACTCTGTAATATACATGTTGGATATGATCACATACCTGCAAACCTTCCTTAACTTTAACAACAAGAGACTAGCATTTTCATCAAACTTTACTTTAGTTTCACATGACTAGTTTTGGATTAGTCAACAACCCTAACTTGAAATAATAATAACTATGTACCTGTAATGAATAAAGATATGAAAATAGTACACAACAATATTCAATGTATTTTATGCAATTCATGTAGGTGTCACTACTTGGAACCTCTTAGAAAAGGAATTATAGAAAAAATGGCATATCTTGTTGAATTCTGGCTTATTCTAGAGAGAGAACGTGTAGAGCATGCCCCACACTGAATATTTGTTGTATGGATATGAAAATTGTACACATAATACTACATATTGTACTCTATCGAACACATTTGGTATTCCTAAATTTGGATATTTTATGGATAATTTATGACATTTTTACCTGAAACACTTGTTTTAGACTAGTTTCGGGACTAGCCACAAACCCTATTGTCCACGGAGTGTAACTCCAAAAATACATTGAACCACAAGATGAAATTTGTACCACAGCTACTGGGATATGTTTCCTCAATGGCCTCCCAATTTCATGGTATGCATAATTATAGAAAAAACGTTATTGCAAAAATGGTGAGATGACCTGTAAATAACATACCTTAGAAAGCATCATCAAAAGAATTTATCCTCCCTTGAATTTCGGCCTTATTTACCTCACCTTCCCTTTGAAATTCATCTTATATATCCTTTGGTTACCTCATTCACCTATAGATATTAAATATTCTCAATTGTGATTAAAATTATAGATTCTTTCCTCTCATCTATACTTTCATGTAGCTTCCTCAAGGGGTTACCTTTTAGCCATCTTAACCCACTTTCCTTATTTTAGCGTTAACCCACTTCTAATTTCTCCATTAACTTTATTATTTAAAAAAATTATTTTGTATTCACCTTGAATTATAGTACACCCATCACTTTCCTTTATTGATTACCTTCTAAAATATCTTAAACCACTTTGACTACTTTGACCTTTTAGGGCTTCTACATGACTCATGCGGGTTCTCCAACTTCACATGGCCATAACTCTCTAACCGTGAGGAGTTATGTGATGTTCCACATACCAATGGAAATGGAATGACATGTAATATCCATATAAAATAGTATTTCCTGTAAATATATCAAAATGCATATAATTATTAATCAAACAAAATTGGGTCCATTACCGAAACCTGGGTTGTTCAACTTCTCATGGCCAGAACTCTCTAACCCTGAGGAGTTATGTGATGTTCCACATACCATAGGAAATGTAATGACATGTAATATCCATATAGAATAGTCTTACCTTAAAATATATTAAAACTCATACCATTATATATGAAACAACCTTGGTTCCATTATGCAAACCTTTGTGCTATTGAAATTTGCTACCAGACTTTCTCCAAGGGTTGACATCAATCTAAAATATCACTTTCCAATGGTTGACACCAATGACAACCAACAATCCATTCCAATTGTCCATCAACCAAAGACAATTGTTTGACATGTGTTAGGGGCGTTTCTCAAACTATTTTTTCTGAAGGTGCATCAATTAGTATCTTATCCTTGATTTATTGGTAAGATTTAGGTTCTCCTCAGCTTGTGTCAGTGACTCAAAATCTGTTTCCTTTTACCAAAAGGGCTAGTCAACCTTTATGGATCCTTCCTCGGTTTCTTGTTAATTTAGGAGGGAAAACTATCCATATTGATTTGATGGTAGTGCATGACCCCTTGGATTTCAATTTTATCCTCAAGAGAGACTAGTTCACACAATGGTTACCTTTATCCTGACCCTTGTATGCACTACAAGGGAGCTCAAATTAGGCTAATGATTCCCTAGTTTGAACTGTAGGGAAGTGCCACTTTCTGGAAGATTTCAAAAAATGGCTTTCAAAGGCTCAGACTCAGTAGAGACTCAATCAATGGCTGTGTAAACTCTTCAATGAGGAAGAGGTAAAGGGAAATAGATCATAATTAAGCACCAAAAAATATCTAATGGTAGACAAAGGGTATTGACGATCCAAGGAAAGGTTAGTGAAAATTGATCTCGAGTGGAGTCGTCAATTTCTGTTACGGAATGTTTCCCCTACGGATAGGTGAAACTTCCCTTGGGTTAATTGAACCCTATACCAATTTAGAAACACTACAAGTGGACACTAACATCCATTAAAACGTATTTTAACCAATAAAAAAGAGATAGGGAGAAAGGACATGATGTACCTTTCTACAAAGTTTGTCCTCACTGCTTCCAATCCATGAGATTGATCTTCAAAGCCCATGGTGAAACTTGATATATTCAATAGGTATCAAAGAGAAAAAAATATATCCTACTCTAGTTGATTAGGTAAAACAAATTCATCTACTAAGATTAAAGCAACAATATACAAGATATGCAAGAATACACAAGATTGAAGGAAATAGGCCAAGTATATTAATTGAGAACCCAAAATAGAATACCTACATACCATGATTGATGTTGCAGCAACCTCTCCAAGCTCTCCTTGTTCAACCTTTTCAATAATGAACCAAGATCAAAATGATGATACTTTATTGATTTGTTTCCCACTAGATCAAAGGATTGATACGCTCATATCAAGATTCCATTCTCCTTGGAAAAAAAATCAATATATAGGCTTGAGAGGCACAACCTCCATGAGAAAATGAAGGATATGGTTGAGGATATGGCTCCTTAATTTGGGATTATATCCTAAGATGAAACCATAACATAGGGGTCAAACACAACCATCATAATACCAAGAGATTAGGAACTTAGTAAGAGGTGGAATATCCCAAATTCCTCTCTAACAAGACTGTCACTCCCCCCAAATGAGAGATAGAGTAGCATGGTGCTCCCTTAAAAAGGAACGGGGAGCACCGGTGCTCCTAAAATATGGCTAGGGGGGCGCCACCCTTCTAAATTTCTCAAAATTAGTCAAATTTTGCAAGAAAAATATGTGTTTCTGTTGTCAAATGATGGGGCTTCTTCTTCCAACATTACTTAGGGATTGAAACAATTGATATTATGGTGTCAAGGTGTTGCAACACTCAGAAAAATGAATGATACACTTGGTAAGGATAATACGACACTTGTGACAATGCATGGAACATGTAACAATGTGCATGCATCGCATTGCAACACTTGCAACACTTAGGGTCAGGTACCTAGGTGTGAAATTTTGTTTTGTAACATATAGCCCCCTAAAGTGTGAGGTAAGAAAAGAAAATGATGGCCAAAGCACATTACAAATTCTTCAATGTAAGGGTGATGGAGTTGGATAACTTGGCAGAAGCTACAAACAAACATCAAATAATATAAATATATTTTTCATTTATGAGGGAGGCATAGTTATGCTCAGAATATAAATGACTCAAAGAATGATTTCCAACCGATACATTATGGATCCATGAGAATACTGACTAAGGATATGGCCACCAGAGATACAATGTGGATCCATACCTCCATGACATGAACTGATCGCAACGATGAAAAATACACAGTGGATCTAGGAGGTGACAAAACATAGCCACAGACCAATACAGTGTGGTTCTATGTGACAATATATATATCAATAAGATTTCCAACATGATGATTCTACTGAAATATTTTGCATGATCAAATGATCTCCATCACATCCTAGGAAAAGCACATAACATAGTGAGTGCCCAACCCAGGGTCTTCATCCTGATCTTTATGCGGTACGAATATATCCATGTGAATAGATGATTTTATGTTGAACATGGTAGAAATGACTTGATTATCGCTCATTGATGTAAATTGTTAACAAGTGTGAGGTAAATCACCAATGATGACAATGACTTCCAAGGTACCATAGTATATTCCAACGAATGTGAATAAATGAGCCAATGTTGAGCATTCGTGGAATCATCCGATCAGAGGTCGGTGATGTAAACCTACTCTCAGAACCGATGAGGATTTCCATTGAGGAATGAAGGTCGTAAGGTACTAACCTGTTTTTAATTCTAATTCCCAGATAATGTGTTGAATTTGACAGGAAAAGAATTGTCGAAGGAGGGCCTCGAAATATCCCTCATCATTATCCTGAAACTATCAAAGGAAAGTTATATGGGATAGTATATTGAATGAGTATGGACTAACATAGGAAATGGAAAATGGTAATATTGCAAATGGATGATTTGAAGTGAAACTTCCCTTGAACATTATGAGGCATGACAACTGACTTGGAAACATTCATTCGATGAGTACCAATAATATAATGTGATGACAATAAGAGAACTTTTTGAGTAGAACAAAAACATATAACAAAGCATGGGATTGGTATGACTCATAGACAAGCATATTACCCAAATTTAAGGTGAGACATAAACATGTTCCATGTTCAAGGGAGATAATAGCTTCCATAATGGATTCCAAAAACGATTGACCCACTTCCATCAATTTTCCCCCATCCATATCGATTAGTAACTATTTCATTTTTAATGATCTTGAGGAGGATAACTTGTGCTTGGTATAGTTCATCCCTCAGATGATTCCATTGAAATATGTTTAGCGAACTTGAGGAAGGAGGGGTTCGGTCCCATATGGGTCCTAGAGATTGGAATCACATAGGTCCTTCAATGCATAACTTTATGATCCCAAAGAAGGTAAACTCCATGGTTTTTCATGTTTAGAGAGTCTGAAAAGAACTTAAAGATGAATCTGTAGATGACCTTTTTTCAAATTTATTCTCCCAAGCTCGAAAAAAATGTAAAACAATACAAGGGAGAAATTTTCTAATCATGCTTGATTAGAGTAGTCCTTTTCCGTAATTAGTCTTGTGAGGCCGAAAAAGATATAAACTACCAATCAAAAGATTCCCTTTCAAAAATTTTAACTAGTATGAAAGGAAGAAAGATCACTCAACAATATTTTCATGTTTAGGAAGTCTGAAAAGAGCTTAAAGGAGACTTCCAAAGAGTTCATTTTTCGTATAGCTTTTATGTGTCTGAAAAAAAAGATAAAAGTATACTCTGTAACCTATTCTCATGTATTAACGAGCACGATAAAGAAAAAAGAACAATATTAGTACTTCCCAATGTAATGTCTAAAGGTTTCGAACATAACACATGGATAGTTGGTACTTTTCCCCCAACTACGTGATAGAATCTAGTGGCTTCGCTGCAACATGATGTATAAACATTGGAGACCTGTCCCCAAGATTCATTTCATCCACCGGCTCTTCTAATAACGCAATTTTTTATACCCAATAAACTCTTGGTTACTACTATGAAACTTTTCACCTGAGGAAGAAAGTGAATGAACCGACATAGGCAGATGAAATGAAGGTTAAGTTATGATATCTGGTGAAATACTCGACTCAATATTTAAGATATATAGAAAAAGAATCGAGTCAATTGGAGAGGCAGTTGTTTCATTTTTTAACTATCTTGACACATAGAGGAAAACTATGCTCGCAAGGTAGGTTTGATTTTTACACAATATTGAAACTAGAAACTATCCTCGAGGCCCTTTGTTTCATTTTTTAATGAGCTTCAAATAGAAATGAGAACTCTCCTTGAACCTAGTTTCATTTTTTAACAATATTTAAATCAACAAATAAAATATGCTCAAAAAATCTACTTGATCATGGCTTTCAAGAGAACAATGCTCTTAAAGAAATACATGTCAAGGGACAAACCTCAGTCATGGCTTCCAAGAGATCTTTGATAGATGGAAGAACCACACTCTGGAAGGAATACATGTCGAGGGCCACGATAGGGGTAGGGATATTAGGCTCTAATATCCCTATCAAAGAGATCACCATGTCAACTACTAGATCTAAATTAGAATAAGGGAGATATTACTTATCATTCAGAGTTGAATGCATGGGACATGCTTCCACATAATTAACTTGTGGCGGGGCAGATATTGCTTGCATATAAGGACCATTTTGGGAAGTTAGATGGTTGACCATCGTATGAGGGCCAATGAATGAAAGTTGTTCTATGGTCACTATGTTCCCATTGTGAGGGAAACTTATCATTCAAAATACTGTGGATACAAGACACCTCATAGCATAAACATAGTCTCGCATGTGGAGAAAATTTAAATCCAAGGGGTCATGCAATACCATCACATCAATATGGAAAGTTTTCCCTCCTAAATTAGAACGAAACTAAGAAAGGATCCCTAAAGGTTGATTATCCCTTTTGTTAAAGGCCAACATATTCTGAGTCACTGACGCAAGCTGAGGAGAACCTAAAGCTTTCCAAGTAATCGGGACAAGATACTAATTGATTCACCTTCATCAACAATACTCTAAGGAACGTACCTACCACAAACCTGAGCAATGATTTGGAAATGTTTAGAGGAAGGGAGATGAGATTCTGACATTGCACCCGAATTCAAAAGAATGACCTCATTACTTGGAGGGGGTTTCATTGGGACGAGTAAAGTGCCCTCTTATCTAGAAGAATCCATAGAAACAAAAAAGAACCAAGGGAAATCCTTAGTCTTAAAAGGAGGAGTGGGACTGACCAAAGGTGGTATTTGATCGACCACTTTAACTTCACTCTCCAAAGGGAGAGTGGGATCAATCGAAGGTGAAATCAAATTGATCACTTGATCGACCGACTCAACTGATGTTGGAACCAGATGGATCAGTTCATAAACCAATGGTGGGTAACCAGATGAAAATTGTTGTTGGAAATCAACAATATTTTCCAACAGATGTGAAGCATCATCCATACGAGGGAAAAGGTAACTACGGTGCATCTCCATACATAACAAGCAAGGAAATTTGAATTTACCCTTATTACTTCCAACCTAATTATCACTATTTGATGGTTTGTCACCAACATGAGATACAACGACTGATGACGTGGGTTGAGAAACCTCATACCACACTTCTCCAACTTTCAGAATACCATGGAAATCCTTAAGAAGGTGATCACCCTTACAAATATTGCAAGGGAATTTGGTCTTGCGATGTGTCTTGGTAGACTTGTTGACATTATAAACCCTCCCAACATGATGAACAATAGTTGTTTGATCTCTTCCAAAATTTCCTACAGTGGTTGGAAGTTTCCCCCCTAGCTTATTTTTCTTCTTCTTAATATTCCTTTTCTTCTTGTTCTTATGCACCTAGTTACTAGTTGCAGAGCTTTCACTAGGTGAAGTGGAAAAACAAGAAGAATACCCTACAGGAAAAAAGGTTATAGGATCAGCATGAGGTTGATGGTACTGGGGTGGAGTACTTACATACAAAGAACTCATAGAATTTATGTTCACCGAAGTGGAAAACAACCACACCGATAACCCAATAGTGAATCTAGGAAGAGACAAAGTGGTGATATAAGGAGGACCAATGTTTCCCACAGAAAAAGAAACAAATGGTATCCCAAGAATAGGGGTCCGTTCATTAGTAGTTCTAGGAACGAATCCCATAGACACAGATTCAATCCTAATGGATTTCTATGGAAAACAAACAACACACAATAAAAAAATATTGGAAGCAAACCAAACAAACAAACCTTTCAACAGTTAACGCACTAGTTGGTGATGAAATATAATGTCGCGAGATCAATATGAAAAAGGGGTTGAGATAGAGCTAGTGGATCAACTACAATGGTGACCCGCTTAACAGACTTACACCTTGGTGCAAGTTCCCTCATGGTATATCTAGTGGTTACTGTCCAAGGATCCCGAGTGAGTTTGACCAATGTGTAACATAGGTACAACAAAGAATCCCCTTCACCTTAACCTTGTGTATGAACCCTAAAGATAAAGGCCACTAAGGTTACTAAATTGGGTCAGTCAACCTCCGAGCGGTACAATCAACAATTGGGATCGAACATATGGGTAGGATATCAAGTTTGAAGTTCTTCAAGATAACATAAGACAACATGATCAGTAAACTCCAGAGGACCTTGAATCGATTCGAGATTCATGAAGCTCTGAGACCAAATGAAAACATTGGATTCTCAGGAAGAACCCCCATTATACAATTATTTCACTATGTTTGGTTAATCCTTGGAGTGGTAATCTTTGCTTCTCTCCCACATGTGACCTCACGTTTAACCGCTATATGAGAGGGGGATTATGGCTATGCTTATACAAAAATTATATTTTCTCTCCCTATCGCAAGATTCTGTGTTTGTCTTGAATGCTTTATAGAGTTAATGTCACAACATATTGCAAAGCTCTATCCCTAGTCTAATGTTGGTGCACAAGCCCTTAAAAGGAAAGTTTCTACATCACTTTTAATTAATATTTTATTTTAATGGTTGTTCGTTACTCAAGGGCGAATGGTAGTGAAACTAATGATGTTCAGGACTTCGACTCCAAAACCGTGAAAAAGAATGAGATGGAAATATTTATGTTCAATGAAGGCTATCTATGGAAAGGAGAAGAGTATTTTTTCATTCCCAAATGCATAAACACAATGCATTTTACCAAATGCAAACGATAAACATGTACCACCCAAAACTTTGAGTGCAATCAATTTCTATTCGTTTGATTAAAATGCAATGAACCTAAATCAAATGCAAGTTCTTTTTACTTTCTTACTTTCAATGCAAGAATCCAATGCAGATAAAAAGGAATATGAAGTAAAAATATCGAAGAATAAATGCAGTCAAATTGATGAGAACTGAGAGAAACTAAGTATGAAATAACTCGCTAAATCAAGAACTCAAGATTCAACAAGAAAATGCAATGTCATAATGCCTCCAACAAGAATGCAAACAATGAAAAAGATAAAGAGGAAATCACTCAACAATCCTTAAATATGAGCAACAAGAAACAAGTATTCAAGCTAGGTTGTGGTAAGAAAAATAATCTCAACCATTCAAAAGAGAGAGATGTTCTAAAGAATGTTGAACAAAAACTCTAAGACCAATCAAACCTTTGTAGACTCTTCCAATCAATCAGATAATTGAAAAGATCATGAGAGAAATACCAAACTAGTGAAAAGCAAGGTGAACCAATCTCACAACATAGAAGAGTTCTGCAAGCTCAAAAAAGACAAATATTAGTGATAATTATCAAATCCTCAATCCAAACAAATTCAAAGGAAAACAAGAGTCACTAGGGAAAAAAAAACCTCTCAAAAGAAGGTTGAGAAAAAGCGGGGAGAAAGAGGAGAAAAATCTTGAAAAAGGGAGATTGGTGCCCATGTTCTCAAGGAGACACAATGTCATTCAAGAGAATGTATGATGCAGACCCCCTACCCTCCTGGGGTTCTGCGACCTCCCGATCTAGGATATTTCCAATTGTTGAGTCTAATCGACTCTTCAGGTTCCACTTTGAACCCAATTCAACTATACAAAGGTCCCCTTTTCTCCCAAGGCGTAGGTCCTGTGATACCCACGACCCTTCGTCTATGTGCTCTGGCGTTATTCAAATTTTGGGTGCTAGCTCCTTTACACTATATCCTTCCTTCAATATTCCCCTTGGATATAAGCTTATGGAAATGTGCATTTGCGGGTGCTAGCTCCTTTTCCACTAGCTCCTTCTTACATGTGCCCTTGGCTGGTGATCCACATGACCACGCGATTACCTGTTAAACTTCATGCATATTCAATCCCTGAAATTTTGTGGGACCATCGATCTCCCGATCTTGACGATACCTCTGGATTGATGGTTTATATCTGCTCTCTCCAAATCCACAAACCGGATCTGTCTCTCTGAAACCAATGGATGAGATCTATTCATGATTCCCAACTTCGGGACTTTGAAGTCTCAAACCCTCGCTACTTCTGTACTCCAATCCTCCATAGTTAATGATCTGTAGTCACCTGTCTCCTTGAATCTATGGCCATGATCTCCTCCTCGAATCCAGCCTTTGGGAATTTCGATTTTCAAACCTTCCTTTATTCTAGAGAGATTTCTCCGAAATGGCTCGATCTCTCACCACGCGTCCTTCAAATCTACGACTCTATCCCTGCTTAGGGACTTTGACCTCCTCAACTAGATCAATGGTCTTATGGATCCTTCCTCGATTAATGATCGATATCTTCTCTAGATCTTCATATCTATCCTTCCTCCTCTTTCCTCCGAGGTCCTAGATCTGGTACCACGTGTCCTCCTTCACATCGAGGACTCTAGTCGTTTCCGGGACTTCGCCCTGCTGGATCTGATAGAGTGTTGGATATTCTGATACCTATCCTCTCTTGATCCAACAATTGTTGAATGGTTGTCTAATAGAGTGAATCTTCGTTCTCAATGTGTCCCTTTGTAGATCAATGACCCACGTTATTCCTTTGGGATTAGCGAGCCTTAATCATTTCGACCTTCGTCGCTTTGGAAATTTTTGAAACCTCTTTCCATAAAAAACCCAGAGTGCAATCCTCTAAAATCCATGATCAGGTGACACCTGTCCAACCCAGATTAATGACTATCATCCGCTTCAGTTGTTCAGGCTTTAGATATTTCAAACTTTCATCCTTTGCATCCTCCCAGAGTGATTTCACCTGGAATTCACGATATTTCCCCATGCGTCCTTTCTGAATCTAATGGTCCAGATTCTCTTCGGGTCTTCGGCTCTTCGTGCTTCGGCTCTTTGGCTCTTCATCTCTTTGGGATTCCGGAGTCTCAAACTCCTATGCACTCATTTATCTCAGAGTACTTTCACATGAAGACTCAGATCTGCTGACAACTGTCTCCTCACAGATCGATGGCCCTCAACTCTTCCACTATTTGGGGTTCGGGTGTTTCAACATTCCATCCCCCATCATTCTCTTGATATCATGAGTTTTCGATGTGTCTCCCTCTGAATATGATGGTTTAGATTCCCTCTGACTCTTTGGCTCTTCAGGCTTCGGGTGTTTCAAACTTCTATGCGCTTGTTCCTCACAGAGCGTCTTTACGTGAACTTGATGGATTTTTGCCACGCATCCTCTCAAATGATGGGCAGTCCAAAATGACTTTGAGACTTTGGGACCTTTGCGAGTCCACTCTCTTGCATATACACAATGCTAAAGCTTGTGCACCTCCTCGTGACCAGACGACGACTGATCCTCTGAGCTCAGATCCAACGCTTGAGATCTGTTTCCTCCTCTATGATTCTTTATGTCACTGGATGTTGATCTAATAGTCCAAGCTCCTTCCCCACAACCAATCTAATGGTTTTTTTCGCTCCTCTTCCTGAGCTTCCACCTTCTCCCAACTTGGAATATTTTGAAAGTTTTCAAAACTCTCGACCTTTGAACTTTCTTTTGTGAACACGACTATCGAGGGTCTCTTTTACGCTCTTGAATGTGTTGTCTCTTCTGAGATTTAGGACTTAGAGTCCAATTCCCATGCACTCCTTCCATTATTCCTTCTGATCTTAATGTCCTCGAAGATTTCGATCTCCCATGCACTCCTTTCATTTCTGGGATTTCCTCAAACTCATATCCGAAGGATTTATTGAAAAGAAATTCTTCTCTCCCTCCTGGAAATATCCTTTCTCGATGCACACCTTGCAGTGCTCTTTCTTACATAGTTTTCAGTAACTATGGTTCCTCCTGAACTCAACACAGAGTTCCTTCTGTGCACTCTTTCACTCGCTCGATGCCCACCTAGAAGAGCTCTACAGAGTTCTCAATAACTTTGTTTCTCTGTGCTCCTTCTGGACACTTCCCCCCCCTAAGGTATTCAGTAACCTTGAGGTTCCTCTTGAGTTTGTGATCGCTCTGTTGTGCCATCCTAGCATGTTCCTTTCTGACTCCACAGATTTCAGATGCGTGATCCTTGCACTGGCTAGAGAACCTCAATTGTTCTGTTGTGCACTCCTTGCACAGCCTAAATAATCCAGAACGATATTATAAAACTCAATGAAGATAAAATAAATCTATCTTCTAATCCAAATGAAACTTATCAAACATCCACAACATTCATTCATTAAAATACACAAACACGAGATATGTAGGAAAAAACACTTTTCTATTATCTTTGTGTGTCTATACAAATGTTTACAAAAACTGGACTACAACAGAGTCCCAGTTCTCTCAAGTTCTCCTAACCTATCTCTACTCTGATTTATTCTCCTAAGGCCTCTCTACCTGGGATCTCTCTCTCTCTCAAGTCTCCTAATTACAAAAAAAAAGAGCTCTATGAGCTTATCCTCTTCACTGCCTTAGTGCCATCACTGTCTCAGTTATGACACCATACCACTATAGCTACATTCAATAAATTTTTATCCAGACCTGACTATGATCTAGACCTGCTACAGGTAACCATTTAAGGAAACCCTATCCACTACCTGTACAAAGGCATGGCCTAGCATTTATTAGCCTTACAACAAAATATATGTTTTGGACCATATTTCAAATTTAAAAAATGGGAGGATCAATGCCTCTCCCTTTCTCTATTGCGCGTCTGCGTGTTAGCATGATGGTGCATTGCTGAGGTGGAGCGATGCTCCTGCATCATACTCAAATGTTGGGAAAATCATGAGCTCTTGCTCATGAGCTCCTCTTCTCCAGTTTTGAAATCCTCCTAGATCCCAAACTCTTCCTTGAAATTGTCCTCTTGCTCCTCTTCTTTGCTGCTGCCGATGCTACTTCTTCTTCTCCTTCTTCTTTGTTGCTATGGAAGGCTCTCCTTCGTTCATATTCCCTTCACTGGAAGCTTCTACTGACCTCAACATCAACTTCCTTATCTCTTCTATCATCTTGTCAAGCTACTCTAGTGGATGGCTCTTCTTATGCCCTCTGTTGCAATTATTCCTTCTTGTCAATGGGTAGATCAACTTGATCCCCATTACAATTTTATCCATCTATTGTGGCCTTAGCTTTCCACCCTGTTCCAGACTCCAATTCTACAGTCTCTTCTTGACTGACATGCTGCTTGGTCTCCTCAACTGACATATTGGCTTCTTCTGTCAGCTCCTCTACTGGTACATCTCCATCTTCCTTCATTTGTTCTCTGAGCTGGTATGCTCCTCCATCTGTTTCCAACTTGACCTATCGGATGTGAAATATTTTCACTATTACCCCTCTCTCTAGGGATTACAATTCCTCATACAGCTCAACAAATTCCATGATGTCTGCTCCCTCTTCTGTTGCATGCTCCAGTGTTGCAGTCATCTCCTTTTCAGCTTCCTGGCTGATTTTTTTGAGCAATTACGTTGAATTCTCTTCTACTGAATTTTGCATGATTGTCTTATGGAAGCCATTTGTTGGTTCTGGATTTTCCAACCGATCCTCCAACATCCTCAATTCTATTTCCCATTGAGTGAGCCTCTCAACTATGTGCTCATCTTCTTCTTCTCCTTGGTTAGCTTCTGATATCTACTCCTTCATCATGAGAGTCGCCGCTAGTTGTCCTTCCTCTATTGCTTCACTTTCATCATGTTCACTGGCCTCTGCCTCGTTGTTTGGTAGGAATGTCTTGATCCCTCCAATAATCAGAATGCACCTCTGATATTCCTCTTGTATGGTGAGAGTATTTAACTTCTCATCATCTTCATTCACATGGTCTGCAAATCCACATGAATCTTCACCTATCAACGCTCCTTGCTAGTATGAACTCACTTCTGAGCTCCTGAGACTTTCTGATGGTCTCATTCTTTTCCCCCTGCCCACCTGGTAATTTGGGACTTCTCTTCTTCCCACTTGCCAGTTTATGACATCAATTGATCCCATCTCATTTCCCACCTAGCAATTTGAACTTTCAGCACTGCTCCTCTAGCATCACACGAGAACATCCACTAATCTTTTTCTATTGCCCACCTAACAACTTGAAAGTAGATTTCTGCCCACTTGGCAGTTTAGGATATCTTCATATGATCTCACCTCCTCCTTGTCACTAAGGTTCACTCCATCTTCTAGCTCATAGATGTGAACCACTTCCTCTTCATCTATGAGGCTTTCAACATACCTAAACCACCTCTTTAACAGTTGTTGTTGTCCTCTGACCAACAATCTATTGACTGACCACTTCACCTTCTTCTTCATGGGCCACTCATACACCCAATGCACTTTAGCATCCTGCTGCATTTTTAATCTCAACTGCTCTATCCTTTCTCTTATCTCATTAAGTTCCAAATCCATCTTTGGATTGATTTTCTTCTTGCGGCCTTCTCTTCGACCACGCCCATGGCCTTCAATATCCATTTACACCTTCTACCTAGCCTCTTGGCAACTCTATGGATCACTCTACATCTACGAGCATCTCCATCTTCTCTCACAGCTCACTTGGTTGTTTAAATTTTTGTTGTTGTTGTGCGCGTGCAACAACTTTCTCATAGAGCATCAATACTCTATATTCTTCACCTGTTGTCTATAGGAAAAACTTCACCTATTATACCACTTGATGTCATCAAATTATCTCCTTTTATTGTCTCCCTCTTGTCTGTTGTCTGCAAACAAAATTCGGCCTTCTCCTCTTTCTCTTTTTCCTAAAATCTACAGATGAAAATCATCTCTGATACCACCTGATGCACACCCCCTACCCTCCTGGGGTTCTACAACCTCCCAGTCTAGGATATTTCCAACTGTTGAGTTAGATCAACTCTTTGGGTTCCTCTTTGAACCCAATTCAACTATACACAGGTCCCCTTTTCTCCCAAGGCCCAGGTCCTATGATACCTGCGAACCTTCATCCACGTTCTCTGTCATTCTTCAAATTTTGGGTACTATATCCTTTACAATATCCCCTTCCTTCAATATGCCCCTAGGCTATAACCTTGTGGAAATGTGCATTTGTAGGCCCTAACTCCTTTTCCACTAGCTCCTTCTTACATGTGCCATTGGGCGGTGACCCACATGACTGCGCAATTACCTGTTAAACTTTATACATATTCAATCCATGAAATGTTGTGGGACCACCGATCTCCTGATATTGATGGTACATCTGGATTGATGGTTCATATCTTCCCTCTCCAAATCCATGGACCAAATTTGTCTCTCTGAAACCAACGGACGAGATCTATTCGTGATTTCAGACTTTGGGACTTTGAAGTCTCAAACCCTCGCTACTTTCATACTCCAATCCTTTAGGGTTAACGATCTGAGGCCACCTGTCTCCCTGAATCTACGACCACGATATCCTCTGCAAACCCAACCTCCGAGAATTTGGATTTTCAAACCTTCCTTTCTTCCAGAGATATTTCTTTGAAATGGCTCGATCTCTCACCACATGTCCTTCAAATGGACGACTCTATCCCCGCTTCAGGCCTTTGACCTCCTTAACCAGATCAATGGTCCTATAGCTCCTTCCTCGATCAATGACCGAGATCTTCTCCAGATCTTCATACCTATCCTTCCTTCGCTTTCCTCTAGGGTCCTAGATCTAGCTTCGTGTGTCCTCTGACACATCGATGATTCTCGTCATTTTCGGGACTTCAGCCTTCAACCTTATCAAATATCAACAAACAAAAACCTCTGAAGTAAAATCTTTCGTAGTGTTGGATCTTATGACACCTGTCCTCTCTTGATCCAATGAATTTTCAATGGATTTATAATGGAGTGAATATCCATCCTCCATGTGTCCCTTCATAGATCAAATACCCGCATTCTTCCTTTGGGATTAATGACCCTTAATCATTTCATCTTTCGACGCTTCAAAATTTTTTGAAACATCTTTCCATAAAAAACCTGGAGTGAAATCCTTCGAAGTCCACAATCAGGTGACACCTATCCAACCCATATTAACGACTATCATCCACTTTAGTTGTTGAATCTTTGGCAATTTCAAACTTTTATCCTTCGCATCTTCCTGGAGTGATTTCACACAGAATTCATGATCTTTCGCCATGCATCCTTTCTGGATCTGATGGTCCAGATTCTCTTTGGGTCTTCAAGTCTTCAAATCTTCATGCTTCAACTCTTCGGCTCTCAAGTGCTTCAAGCTTTGGGAGTCTCAAACTCCTATGCACTCATTTCTCTCAGAGTACTTTCACCCGAAGACTCAAATCTCTTAACAATTGTCTCCTCACAGATCAATGGACCTCAGCTCTTTGGTTATTCGAGGTTCAGGTGTTTCAACATTCCATCCCCCATCTTTTTCTTGATCTCATGACTTTCCTACGCGTGTCCCTCCAAATCTAATGGTTTAGATTCCCTCCAACTCATTGGCTCTTCGAGCTTTGGGTGTTTCAACCTTCTGTGCACTCATTCCTCCCAGAGAGTCTTCACCCAAACTTGATGGATTTCTTCCATGCGTCCTCTCAAATGATGGGCAGTCCCAAATGACTTCAGGACTTTTGAGATTCCACTCTCCTGTGTATACACAACGCTAAATCTTGTGCACCTCCTCATGATCAGATGCCAGTTGATCCTCTGTGCTCAAATCCAATGCTTGAGATTTGTTTCCTCCTCTGCAGTACCTTATGTCACTGGACATTGATGTAATGGTCCAGGATCCTTTCCCACAACCAATCTAATGTTTGTTGTCTCTCCTCCTCTTAAGCTTCCACCTTCTCCCGATTTGGAAGATTTTGAAAGTGTTCAAAGCTCTCGGCTTTTGAAATTTCTCCTGCGAACGCGACTATCTAGGGTCTTTCTTACACTCTTGAACACGTTGTCTCTTTTGAGATTTAGCACTTAGAATAATTCCACTTCCCACACACTCCTTTAATTATTCCTTCTGAGCTTGATCTCCTCGAATATTTCGATCTCCCATGCACTCCTTGTATTTCTGGGATTTCGTCAAACTTAGATCCAAAGGATTTCTTGAAAATAAATTATTCTCGCCCACCTGGAGATTTCCTTACTCGAGGCACACCTTGGAGATCTCTTCCTTACAAGGTGTTCAGTAACTTTGGTTCCTCCTGAACTCAACACATAGTTTCTTATATGAACTCTTTCAGTTGCTTGATACCCACCTGGAAGAGCTCTACAGAGTTCTCAGTAACTATGTTTCTCTATGCTCCTTCTGGACACTTCCCCCCCCCTAAGGTATTCAGTAACCTTGAGGTTCCTCTTGAGTTTGTGATCCCTCTGGTGTGCCCTCCTGGCACATTCTTTTCTGACTCCGCAGAGTTCATTTGCGTGCTCCTTGTTCTAGCTACAAAACCTCAATTATTCTATTGTGCACTCCTTGCACAGCCTAAAGAATCTAGAACGATATTATAAAACTCCATGAAGATAAAATAAATCTATCTCCTATTGTAAATGAAAATTATCACACATCCACAACATTCATTCATGAAAATACACAAACACACGATATGCAGGAAAAACTTATTTTCTATTATCTCTATGTGTCTATACACATGTTTACAAAAAATGGACTGCAACAGAGTCCTTGTTCTCTCAAGTTCTCCTAACCTAAATCTACTATGATTTCTTATCCTAATGCCTCCCTACCCAATATCTCTCTCTCTCTCTCAAGTATCCCAATTACAAAGAAAGATAGCTCTACGAGCTTATCCTCTTCATTGCCTTAGTGCCATCACTATCTCAGTTACGGCACCATACCTCTACGGCTACATTCCATAAATGTTTATCCGGACCTGACTACGATCCAGACCTACTACAAGCAACCATTTAAGGAAACCCTATCCACTACCTGTACAAAGGCATGGCTTGGCATTTATCAGCCTTACAATATGAAATCTGTATTGTACCATATTTCAAATTTAAAAAATGGGAGGATCGGTGCCTCTCCCATTCTCCATTATGCATCTGTGTGTTGGTGTGTTGGTGCATTGTTGAGGTGGAGCGATGTTCCTACATCAATGTAACCCTCTAGGAGGATCTTGGGAGTTACATTAAGCTAATAGAGCCCTTGTATTCATTGTAGGGGAGCACCAATCAAGCTAATGGAACCCTGGTGTGAACTGCATGGAAGTGCCACTTTTTAGAAAAGTTCAAAAAATGGCTTTCAAAGGCTCAGACTCAGTAGAGACTTAGTCAATGGATCTGTAATATATTCAATGAGGAAGAGGGAACGATGAATAGAACAAAATAAAGCACCAAAAAAAATCTAATGATAGACAAAGGATTTAAATGATCCAAGGAAAGACTAGTCAAAGTCGATCCCCAATGCAGTCACCAATTTCTGTTACAGAATGTTTCCCCTGTGGATAGGTTAAACTTCCCTTGGATTACTAGACCCCTATACCAATACATAAACACTACAATTGGACACTAACATCCATTTAAACTTATTTTACCAATCCAAAAGAGAGTGGAGAAAGGGCATGACATACCTTTTTACAAAGTTTGTCCTCACTGAGATCTAGATTTCGTTATTCCTAGAAAAACCTTCAATATATAGTCTTGGGAGGCATAAGAACCATGATAAAATGAAGGATATGTTTGAGTATATGGATCCTTAAGTTGGGATTAGATCCTAATATGACGCCATAACATAGGGGTCAAACAGAACCAACCTAATACCAAGAGATGAGATTGTTAGAAAGAGGTGGAGGATCCCAAATTCTTCTCTAACAAGACTGGAACTACCAAAGAGTGAGATACAGAGTGCCATGGCTCTCCCTTAACAATTTAGGGTGAGAATCTAAGCTCCATAATCATGTCTAAGGGGCGCCACCCTTCTAAATTTCTCAAAATTGGTTGAATTTTCCAAGAAAAAGATGTGTTTCTATTGTCAAATGATGGGGCTCCTTCATCCACCATGACTTAGGGATTGTGACAACTATTTTTATGGCTTCAAGGGGTTTCTACACTCATAAAAGTGAATGAAACACATATTAAGGTGCATACGACACTTGTGATAGTGCATGTGACACTTAACAAGGTGCATACGTCACATCGTGACACTTAAGAAACTTAGGGTTAGATACCTAGGTGTGAAATTTTTGTGTGTAACAACTTGTCTTTGAATGTATCCAAATTAAAGGAAAGAAATTATTCAAACCAATTTATGAAAAGAAAATGTTGGAAATATTACATGAAGTTAATAAATTCCACCCTTACCTAATAGGAACACACTTCAAGGTAAAACAATATCATTATAGTTTCAAGTACTTCTTGAAAAAATGATTACATTCATAAGATAAACAAAAATGGGTTACAAATATGCTAGGTTACGACTTTGAAATTATCTATAGAAATAAAAACAAAATATGGTGGAAGATGCACATTTAAGGAAAGAAGAATACATAGAGGGTTTATTGTGTTTTATTTCCATTCCATGTTTTTATTGGATGGAAGAAGCAAGGATAGAATGGAAGCAAGATCAAAAGGTATGAAATATCATTTAACAACTACAAGAGGACCCAAGTGCAATAGATAATTTTTTGTCGAATAATGATTTAATGGTGTATAAAGATAATTTATATTTATCTATAAAGAATTTCTTACTCAAATAGAAGGTCCTTTTGGAATTTCACACTTCTCCTATTGGAGGACATTCATGGTTCTTGAAAAATTACTACAATATCAAGAAGTAATTTCTCTCAAAAGGTTTTAAAACTGATTTTCAATTTTTTTTTTTGAATGTGTGGTTTTCCAATAGAATAAGGGAGAGACTATCAAGACCTTTGATCTGCTACAACCATTATCTATACCAAGTGAACATTGATAAGAGGTTTCAATGGATTTTATTACAGGTCTAAGCAAGTCCAAAGGAAAGAATTGCATCATGGAAATAGTGGATTGACTCACAAAGATTGCCAATTTTTCTCCCTTTCTCATCATTTTGAAGCAAGTGCAGTAGCTACAACATTAATAGAAACAATTTAGAAGCTACATGAAACCCCTAAGATCATTGTCAGTGACAACCATCCAATTCTGACTGGAAATATTTTGGTTGAATTATTTTCTTGTTTTGGTACTCATTTAGCTCAAAACTCCTCTTTCCATCCTCAATCTAATGGGGAAAATGATATTTTGAATAAATATTGAGAAGGGTATCTTAGTTTCTTTGCATATGATAAACAAACACAATGGTTCTAGTCATTTCCCTTGGCAGAATGGTGGTAGAACACATCCTTCCATACTTCATAAAAAAATTCCCCATTTATGGCACTTTATGGATATCATTCTCCATCCATCACATCACCCTTGAAAGGGTAAGAGAAGGTTGAACTAGTGGAGGATCACATAGAGAAACAACAAGAGGTTCTCAAACTGTTGAAGGATAATTTGGTTACAACACAAAATATGATTAAACAACATGTAGATAAGAATCACATTCAAAAGGGAATTTAAAGTAGGGGACTGGGTATTTCTAAGGCTACAACCAGACAAACAAATGTCCCTCAAGAAATAAAAGAAGGACAATAAATTATCACCTAAGTATTATGGTCCCTATAAGGTTTTGCAAAGGATTGGAAGTATGGATTAGAAATTGTAGCTACCTCCATTTTCACACAGACATGCAATCTTCCATGTTTCATTCTTAAATAAGGTAACTGGTGAAAATATCTGAGTTCAAACTATTTTACTACAGATCGATGAGGAAGAAAAAATCATACTAGAACTAGAAACAATTCTTGCAACAATGGTTAAGCAGCTACGAAATCAAGAAATTATTGAGTACCTCATCAAGTGGAAGAACCTACTAATAGAACAAGCAAAATGGGATGATGATTTATTCATGAAGAAACATTTGTAGTTAATCAAGTGTTTATGAAAAAAAAAGTTTGAAGGGGAGGGTCATGTTAAGCCCCTAGACAAAGCCCCATGTTAAGTATAAAGCCCTATCTAAAGCCCTAGATATTGAGCTATTTTATTTTGATTGTTATATTAATATTGTCGGTTAGAAATTTTAATTGAAACTGTACCCTTGGTATCATATATATATATATATATGTATGAAAAAAAAAGTTTGAAGGGGAGGGTCATGTTAAGCCCCTAGACAAAGCCCCATGTTAAGTATAAAGCCCTGTCTAAAGCCCTAGATATTGAGCTATTTTATTTTGATTGTTATATTAATATTGTCGGTTAGAAATTTTAATTGAAACTGTACCCTTGGTATCATATATATATATATATATATATATATATATATATATATATATATATATATATNTATGTATGTATGTATGTATGTATGTATGTATGTATGTATGTATGTATGTATGTATGTATGTATGTATGTATGTATGTATGTATGTATGTATGTATGTATGTATGGATGTATGTATGTATACAAACACACACCAAGGAGACCTAGATTTAGGATCATCTCATCTTGTATATTTGTTCTATTGTAAAAGGAGTTACTTATCTCTAACGTTTTATGCTAGTTTGATTGTTTCGTGCATAACACATACCATATTCAATAAAGTAAACCAAAGTTAAGTATAGTAATATATAATCAACCAAAGTCACCCATATTCATCAATGGTCACCAGATTCAACCAATAACATTCAAAGTATACATTATTCAACCATTATAGGTCAAAGTAATCCATTGACAACCAATGTGGATTATGATCAAGAATAGTCAACCATATTCGACACCAATCAACCCTCCTCAATCACTATCAATTATACCCAAAAATAGTTGACAATGGTCACCTATAGTTAACAAAAGTCAAACATAATCAACCCTAATCAACCATATTCAACCAATGTCGAGAAAAGAATACCATAAGCATCATTATGTAATGAAATGACATGAATAGGCTGAGTTTAATCTCATTTAACATTGTGACATGAAGAGGTTGGGTTTAATTTTCTATAACATTGCAATAGTGCTTAACTTGAGTAGTGTGTCACATTGTGACATGAACGAGTTGAATTTAATGTCTTGTTACTTTGTGATAGTGGTAAACCTCAATATTATGTCACATTTGTGATATTAAGAGGTGCACTTCAATTAAATGTCACATTACGATGTGGAACCTTTACACATGTTGATGCAACTGACCAAGGAAAGGAGTCACCTGAAGCTAGCATCTTAATATCTCATTGTGATAGAATATCTAACTCAACGTTTTCATATTGGAATGTAACATAATGTTGAATATGATCTATTTTTTTCTACTTAGATTAGTTGTTGTTGATTGTGGTGGACATTGTTCACTATAGTTGATCATTTTTTACTATTGTTGGAGATGGTGGACAATGGTTGAGAATGGTTGATTAGAGTTGACCGTCGTTGAATATTATTAACTATATTGTATTTTCATTAATAATGGTTTGTTGGGGAGTAGAAAAATCTTTAAGAATATAGAGGAAATGGAAATCTTCTCTAGAGTAAGGCTTTGAAATCATGTCCTCTAGGCTTGTTAACATATGCTTGAAAATAAATATATTCACGAGGCATATGTTGAATGGATAAGGCATATTTTAGAAATAATTTTGACACAAAACCATCCATCTACATTTTTGAGTGACTTATTGATACTAGTTCTGCATGTTAATATTCCATTATTAGACCAGTATGCAATGCTTCCATGATAAGTGATCAAGCTTATGAATCAACTTTATATAAAAGTTGACTATGGAAAAAACACCTACGTATTTTTTCATCATGTTAACCTTCTCAAAGTGCAGTATGTAGTTGTAGCACATATGGAATAAATGATGGAAAGGAAAATCTTGGATAGGCACGATACAAGCCCAAAACTTTCCTTGTGTGAATTTCCCCTAATAACTCTTTAATAACAAAAAATTATTTGAATACTCCCATTAAGAGGAGTTGTGGTTGCAAGCATCCATTAAAAATGTATAAGTGGATAAGATTTCCATTGGAAGGAAATATCCGAGGAATATACACATGTTCTTAACCATTAGGCCACTCAAACTGCATAAATGCCTTCCACCATGAATATGCAATAAAGATGGGGTAATGAAAATGTGAAATTTAGAGTTGTATATCATTTAGTTGGAGTGGTCAATGCAAATAGAGGTTCTAGGTGTTGATTACAAATCTAAAAATTCCCACCATGTTTTTATAACTAAACCTTACTTTTAATTTATTACTAACATTGTCCTCTTTGCATAAACAATAATGCTATTTTTCGTTATTATATGAATTATCTTTTGAAAAAGAATATTCATTACCTATGGATTTAGTTATACTAAGTTTCATTGTTTAACATATATTTCTCAACTAACTCGGTAGGGACTGCGCTGCCATGCAACCCTTGTTATGTAAGAGAGATATGAGATATTCCACTAAGGGTGGTTAATACCATATGAAAACATCGAAGATATTGATTTTTTGAATTAATGAAGAAGGTGATGAATGTCATATGTATGAGGGAGTGGATCTATGTAGGTTGAAAAATACCAAGGTAAGAAAAATAAGATCCCTTATTTACCTCGAAAAAATTGTGAGTAAGGTTGAAGATATCACGCTAGACCTCAAGGAGTCTAGCGTGCAAAGGTTTTTGCAACATAGGAGCCAAACCCCATTGATAGAGAATGATAATTTTCTTTTTGTCAAATTGAGGTGAGTTTCATGTGCATGGAATCATGTGTCATTTAAACAAATCCTTGTTAATAGATATGGATAGATATTTCATGTAGGACGATAGTGAGTTTTGCATGCATGAAAGCTTATAATGTTTAATCCAAACCTTGTAAAAAAAAATTAAGAGCTAGCAAAGTGAAGACGCTTGATGGATTGGATCTCTTTACTATTACCTTAAAAAATGTTAATGCGGGATAAAACCATGTTCTAATAGCAAAAGACGAGAGATGGAAGTGAGAGAGAGCAAATCAAAGGTGAAAACAACATAAAACAAATAATTATGTCCAAATGGAACTCATGTTAATTGCATTCCAATAAATCTTATTTATAACTGATTAGATAATGTGGATGAAAGTTGATAGAATTAATAACCAACTATATAATAGTAAAGTACCACATCCTTAACTATCTTAGCTAACTGGATCTAATGAATAGAACCTAGGAGACATCTATAGCATAAACCCCAAGTCAAATTGAATAAATCTTTTCTTGTAGTCAAGCTCACCATCACAATGATCCAAATTCATAATTTTAAACTCTAGGAGTTAGGAATTTGCACATTCTGATATTTGTGATTTTGTAGTTAGTTTAAAATGAAATTTGGTGAAAACAAAACAAAAATAATGATAATAGGCACTTGGTATAAGGATATAATAAATTAAATATTTAATGATGAAAAATTCAAGGTGGTTCCTTCTTATAAGTACTTAGGCCTTAGTTTGGATTCCACTTATAATTACAGATTTTGAGTGGTGAAAATGTGATGATCACATGAACACTGTATTATGTGCAAAATAAATGAACACGGAATATGTTGTGAAGTTGGAAATTGATGAAATATCTCATTAAAATAGTGGGAAAAAAATACAATTTTGTGTGGTTATCTACTTTCAAAATGAGGTCTTTACCAAAAAAAATTGTAAAAAAAATCGAGAAACGTGAATTTCTTCTTATTAGAGGAGTAGGAGACAAAATAAAAAATCAAAATAAGGCATATGAACATGAAGGAATTATGGCAGCAAACAAATATTGCAAATCAAGAAAATTGTTGATACCATGATGGTGACGTGATCAAATGAATTAAAAACGGAGAATTGAAGAAGAGGCTTTGTTGGTTAAACCATTAGCCATTTCAGACTTGCTATCAAAAAAGGTAATTGAGAATTTGATGGTTGCAAAATGAAATATAAATCTAATGATTAGTTACACAAAATAACATTACTTATAAAATTTTATAAAATAAAATCTTTATGCATTAAAAAACTTTTTAATTTTTGAATTTATATTAAGTTATAATTAAAAAAAAAAATTGTACTTATTCTATAAATAATGAGATTATAGCAATATTGAGGATGAGTTGTGGATGATATCACATTATTTTATGTATGAACAAGTAAGATATAAAAATCCAACATTTCAATAATTTTAATAATTTATTAGAAAAATTAATATTAAAAATATCTTATAATACAAAAAATATATATATTTAAAATTGAAAAAAAATTGAAAAAACTAAAATAAAAACATAAAGAAAAAATAAGTATTGCTAAGATAAGAACAAATTCTTACAAGCTCTATAGTGAAACTGGGCGTTGGTCAGTTCCTAAAAAGCCATGGGGTGAAAGAGTGTGTCACCTTTGTGATACTAAGAAGGCTGAAGATGAAAAGCACTTTCTCTTAGATTGTCTAGCCTATACCCATATTAGATCTCATTTTCAAAATATTCATCACACTACCAACCTTCCTAACCTCTTAACTCAATAAAAGTATGGTGATCTTGGAAAGCTTCTCTTAATGCTTTTCAAGCACATAAACAAAATTCTAAAAAATTACAAATAATCACTTACCCTTTTAAGGTCTCATAGATCAATTCTGTCTTAGTAAACATTAATCATCATCATCAACATCATCATAAATATATTTTTATTTAATTCCTAATACAATACAATGGTGTGATATAATTTATTTTCCATGATTTTTTTAAATAGAATTTCTTACAAATTTAAATTTATAATAAATGAATCCTCTTATCTTTGGGAATTTAATTATTTTAATTTATGATTTTTCTAATGTGACCATTATAAATCACTCGTAATGGTATTTTTGGTGTTACCTATATATTCAAATGCTTGGAAACAATAAAGAATGTAGTTATTATTATTATATAAAAAACAATTCTTCTAATTCTTCTAATTATAAGTTGTTTACTCATGTTTTGTCATATTTTTAAGAAGACATATTGTGTGGGTGTGTATATATGAAAAAACATTCAAATATGTGTTATTTTTTGTCTTATGATGTGTATGTATGAAAAAACATTCAAATATGTGTTATTTTTTTGTCTTATGAATAACTTCTACATTTATGAGTCCTCTCTTATTACATATTATTGACATTGATTGTGGGTTAGTTTATGGTAGTATATAATTCCATCCATACTATAATTTATACTGTTATTACATATTATCTGACATTGATTGTGGGTTAGTTTATGGTAGTATATAATTCCATCCATACTATAATTCATAAGTTACAATAAGAGTAATTGCAAAGGTGTAGTACCTTTTAGTATTGATTTAATTTTAATTGACAATTAGATATTACAAATTTTATTTTAGTAATAATGTTTTGATATAATCTAATTATAATATTAGCTTCATGAGATAGCACAATTGATAAGAGGTATATTCTTTTGGGGGAGATCACAAATTCAAACTTTTTATCTTCTGAATTGTAATTTAACACTTTTACCATCCACAACGTGGAAAAGTATTGGTGGTCAAATTAGAAAAATCATTCTACATCATTAACTCTATAATTAGAAAAATCATTCTACGTCATTAACTCCATAAAGAAAATACTTTCTAGTGAAAATTTTCTCAAGAAACATGACGATCTTTCAACTCTTACGCTAAATCTTTAGCTCACAAAATAGGCAAAAAGGTTTCAAATCATCCCCAAGTGGTTAGAAAGTATTCGGATATAGTGGAGACTATACATACAAAAAGTCAACAAGTAGTGGACCTACCATAGGATATCAATGTTTTTCTAGATGTTTAGATGGAGTCAACTTTCTATTGAGAAGTAGGAGATGTAAATGAAGCCTTCTTTTGGGAAATGAAGAGATGTTATGAGTCTGATAAATCATATTTTTACAATTATCCAGCAATCTTCCATACTTAGGAAATCAAAATCATACACTTAAAAAATGAAAAAAAATGATTATGATCCTATGTTATTTCTTAGTATCATTTTCTTACTTTGTAGTTCTTAGTTTAAAGGTATTGAGTCTTTGCTCAGAAAATTTTAATGTTTTTTTTCAAAAATATTAATCATTTTTATATATTTTTTAAAATATTAAATTATATTATAATAATAATAATAATCTATTTTTAAGGTTATGTCAAGTTAGATATCAAATTGGTGTATAAGACCTCTTTCGTTCAAATATTTTACTGGTAAAATCTACAAAGATATACATACCCTACCCCTTCTGAATTTGAACTTATAACCTCTTAAGAGGAAACACATGTTCTTAACCATTATATATATATTAAAGAAAAAAATATTATTTTTTTATTAACATTAAATTATATATATCTTAAAGAGAAGAATATTATTTCTTTTATTAATGTTGATTTTACATTAATAAATAATAAATGAGAAAATATTCATTCCTTTAATCTCAAATGGTTTCATGGTTTGAATTTTATGTCAAGATACTGTTCTTAGGATTTTTTATTTAATTACATTACATTTTTTATTATTTTTTAACAAGTAAATAATTCATTAAATTTGATTTGATTTAATTAATATATTATTATTTAATTAATTAAATCTAAATTACAATAAATAAATAATAACAATGCATAAGTTTACATTTTTCAATTAAATTAAATTATGGTATACTATAATTTAAATCAATTAAATTAATAAATTAATAAATAAATTATAATATACTATAATTTAAATTAAAAAAAAAACAATTATTTGAATAAATAAATTAAATTTGATAAATAATAATAAAGTAGATCATGAAATTACCTAAAAGTTTGAAAAAACAATTATGTGAATACAAGATATTTACAATGATTTAAA
This sequence comes from Picea engelmannii, assembly GCA_009831015.1. NCBI lineage: Eukaryota > Viridiplantae > Streptophyta > Pinopsida > Pinales > Pinaceae > Picea > Picea engelmannii. The sequence goes on from ML799619.1 coordinate 163,319, forward strand.
TACAAGATATTTACAAGTTTTCAATTGCTTTGATAAATTTAGAATATCTTGTTTCTTATCTACGCAACAGCAACATCAGATATCAATGCTCTTGGATATTGATTTACGCGTACAAAAGTTAGTGCTCGGTAATTTTTCTACCAAAATTCCAGAATTTCATGGAAGTTTAGGTGTCACTCCATCGACCAAAACTTGTAATTCGAAAAATCTGTAAAAAAACACGCAGAAAACTAATCTGTGTTTTCTGCACGAAAAACTTTGAACAACCGACAGGTCTTGGAAGGGTAGGACCGTCGAGGGTGACCATCTTTTCGATCTATGTACTGTAAAGAGGCGGATGTGAAATCAGTTACCATCTGGATTTCTCGGAGCCATTACTTTTGCGTATGAGTGGCGGCTTTCCATAGTATTTTGATACATGTATTGTAACTCACGACTCTCGTGAGATGTTCATACATTGTGTTGTCGCAGTCATTTTAATCACAGTGGTTGCATTTCCTGTTACACAGTAAATAACCTTCCCAGTGAGAATCAAAACTGAAATTGTGTAGTACATGGCTAGTACATTGTCTGTCGGAAGTAACTTGGAAGATTATATTTTGTGTAGGCGCCGCCTACTCCATATAAGACGCGCCCACCGCCCAGCGAACACCAGGTCCCCCCCTTCTCCATCGCTTGCGTCAGCCGACCGCAGGCAATGGAATATATACAGTATACGATCCGACTGAAAACTCCAGGGTCTCTTTTCCCACCGAATCTCGACCTGTACATCAATATAAAATAGGTTTTTTACAACAATCTGATTTGATTTGATTTGATTTGATTTGGCAGTGGCGAAGAACAGCTTTCTGAAAGAGTTTATGCATGACGTTGCAATGACGGAAAGAGGCGCAGAGAAAATTATTGTTTGAACGTACACAATTTCACTTTCACTACAGCTCGTGCTGATGTTACTTGGTTCTGTCAATTCTGCATATTTCTACAATCAGGGCTCCGAAAGTCTACTTAAAGTTACCTTATTATCGCCGGTTTTTCTGGACTTTTTATTTATCATTCCGTCGTTAAATTTGTTCGAAATTTAAAATTGTAATTACGCGGAAAAGTATACACCTATTGACAATGGGCAGATTTAATAGAAGTTTAGTGCTTAATAAGTTTTCTATGAACAGGATTAAATATGGCTGGAATATTCTTAGTAGTCACACAAAATAAATGGCTGTGATTTCAATCATTAACTTCCTAGCTATTATAAAGACATCCATTTATGTGTTTACTTTTTTACATTTACCAAATCATATTGAAAAATTACTTTGATAGCTAACTGATTGTCACATAAGTGATTAACATAAATTAAAATATTAACACCAGATAAATGAAACTCAACCGTTTATTTGTTAATCAATAATAAAATTTAATATATTTTTTTAAAGATTCTTTTCATCTTATCAACCTTTTGAACCTTTATCAGCCACAATTATGTGGCTGTGCTAGTTTTTAAAGATTCTTTTCATCTTATCAACCTTTCGAACCTTTATCAGCCACAAGTATGTGGCTGTGCTAGTTTTAAACATTTTTGCTATGTAAGTAATGGATAATAACTGATTCATATATTATAAAGACAGAATAAACAAACGTTCCATATTTTTTTTTCTATTTTTTAACAGTTTTATTTTTCACAAGTTTTCGAAACTTAAGAACGTTGATATAAGTGTTTGGAAAGAGTAGAAATTTCTCTTTTAGATTACAATGTATTTAGATATTGATAGATTTTAAATCTTATTTAGATAAAAGTGAATTTCAATGTTTCTCCTATTACAACAATTACAATATTAAAAATAGTAATTTAGTTTGTACTAAATATTTAATACAACTTTTAATATTCATAAATATTTTATTAAAAAATGAGAAACAAAATTAAAAATACATATATACAATTTTAACAACTTTTTAAAATTAAACTTTACATATATAAACTTTAAACATCTTTGTAAATTTGAAGCATTAATTTTTTTTATTGGAAAAAACAAAATAGTACAGCTCTTCTAATATGAAAATACAATAAAAGTCAATCATATGGTTGATTGATATCAACTATAGAGTGGAGCAAATGCTTGGCATGGATAGGGTATTGATGTATTCTACTTTCATGTTTAGTTTAGGCTTGAAGGAAAACATACATGCATTAAAAGTTTTTCATATCAGCAATTATAAAGTGGGTATTATTAAGTTTTTTTACTTAACTAATTTTTGAAATAATATTTACTTGTAGTTTAGTCTTAGTTTTATAGTGACATTTTCAATAAATATAATGAAAATATTTGTAAGAAATTTTTTATTTGTAATAATGGAATAAATATATTTACATTTTAATTTAATATAATTCTAATTTAAAGCTCTTCTTTTAGGAGAATGGTTCCCAAGCTCCCATTTATTTGATATTGAAGCTCCCAAAAAAATCCCAAGTTCCCAAAAGAATCTCCAGTAACTTCCGGAACAAGATGTTGAAAATGACCGGAGCAGTTCCCGTGCAAGTATGGTTTTCTACATAATTTTATGGGGATATTTGCTCGAAATCAAGTGAGAAATTGTTAGATCTACAAATTTGAGTGATTATTTTCTCAAGGGTTTTTCAACATGCTGAATCTATTTCTGCATTCAAAAATGGATTTTAAACAACAAAAAATAGTGATTTCCTGCAGATTTATGTGGCCCAATTCCGAATAAAAAATACAAAACTTAAAACAGTTAGACAACGCCTATTCTAAATTGATGATGATGTTGATTAACCATTCAGTGGCATTGAATTGATGTTTTAGACATTAAGAAGGTAAGAGATTACTTACAATTTTTTAGAATTTTGTTTATGTACTTGAATTTTTTTTTTTTGTAAGAGAAAAATAAAGCAAATACAAAATAATTTTATAACCTGTAATCTCAAAATTAAAGGAAATACACCCTATCATATCCTCCTCTTAAAAACAAG
>ML799619.1:245014-260518 GCA_009831015.1 Picea engelmannii
TTGGGGGACAAATGGCAGGAGTATCAGGGTTTTAACAACTGGGAAGAAAAACTACAGAATAATCTACTGGAATGAGAAACGATTGTACGCACTGCCAGTAGTAGTGCACCCCACGATTTTTAAGAATATGAAACCGTTGTGATTATGCGGCTACCATAACTAAACATGGTAGAAATATAAATCTAACACTGTAAAATGATAAAAAGTTAATAGTGGAGTAAATTTGTAATTTCAAGTAAGTTCCTTAATCATTTGAACGTGGCAGTTAGATGGTCACACAATAATTTCTTAATCATATTAAGTAAATGTTAAAAAGTAAACAGGTTAACTGAAGCTTTTAAAAATGCTAGAAAGTTATGAATATGAGATCTAGTTCATTGATTTGGAAGGACGACTAAGAATATGATAACATCTTCAATTGTTGGCCATAAGATTAAGATTTAAGGTTAAAATATCATTAAAAGTGTCCATTTCCAATAGGTGTATGCCTTTCGACATAACAATTTCACTTTCACTACAGCTCGTGCCGACATTACTTGGTTCTGTCAATTCTGCATATTTCTACAAGGAGAACTCTGAAAGTCTACTTAAAGTGCCTTAATCTTGCCGATTTTTCTAGACTTTTTATTTATCATTCCGACATTAAATTTGTTTGAAATTTAAAATTGTAATTTTAAACATTTTTTCTATCTCCGTAATTGATAATAATTGATTTATATATTCTAATAGATTAATCATTTTAAGTTTTGGTTTTTTTATATTAATATTTTTTGGGGATATTTGCTTGAAATTTGGTGAGAAATTGTTAGATTTATAGATTTGAATAATTATTTCCTTAAGGGTTTTTCAACATGATGAATCTATTTCTGCATTCAAAAATGGATTTTAAACAACAAAAAATAGTGATTTCGTGGAGATTTATGTAGCCCAATTCCAACTAAAAAATCCAAAACTTAGAATAGTTAGACAACACCTATTCTAAATTCATGATGATGATGATTAACCCTTCAGTGACACTGAATTGATGTTTTAGACATTAAGAAGGTAAGAGATTACTTGCAATCTTTTAGAATTTTGTTTATGCACTTGAATTTTGTTTCTATAAGAGAAAGATACAACAAATACAAAAGAATTTTATAACTTATAATCTTAAAATTAAAGAAAATACACCCTATCCTGTCCTATCCTCCTCTTAGAAACAAGCCTCTAGATACCTAATGTATATGAACAAGTTAAACAACATGGAAGACATTAGGCTTCCTAAAATTGCATCAAAATCCAGTAGTAACTATCATATACTTAGGATGGCATAAATATGCCCAATGTTAGCTAAGCTATTGGGGAATCATGGAAGACACCATTTTGCAAAATAAATATACTATTAAAAATATCATCAGATCAAAATTTAAGGAGAAAATGTGGTGTGATAAAGATTTAGTGGAAAAAATAAAATTAAGATATTATAAGGATGTAATCAACCCTAATCTAGAAGATGAAAATTATCTATCTGTTTTGATGAGTGTAAAGAAAAAAATAAGCATTGCTAAGATAAGAACAAATTCTCACTAGCTCCATAGTGAAACTAGAAGTTGGTCAATTCCTAAAAAGCCATGGGATGAAAGAGTGTGTCACCTTTGTGACACTAAGGTTGAAGATTAAAAACACTTTCTCTTTGATTGTCCAGCCTATACTCACATTAGATCTCATTTTCAAAATATTTGTCACATTACCAACCTTCCTAACCTCTTAAATCAACGAAGCTATGTTGATCTTGGAAAACTTTTCTTAACGCTTTTAGAGAACATAATTTTTTTTCTAAAGAATCAAAAGTAATCACTTACCCTCTTAAAGTTTGATAAAAAAAATTCGATCTTAGTGGAGGTTAATCATCATCATCAATCATTATTAAATTAAAAGTTTAAGAAAAACTAGTAGTGTGACAAATATTATAAAATTGATAAAAATTAACAAATGTACAATCTAAACAATATAGATAAAAATTTACAATTCTAAAATCACTAAATTCCTAATCATTCAATTTTTTAATTCTAATTAAGAAAATTAAACTTTTAAATAGAATATCAAATTCATAACATAAATTACGAATAAATTTTTCAATTATGATTAAGAAAATTCAACTTTTAGATAAAATATCAAATTCATAACATAAACTACAAGCAAAGGAAGAATGTTTGGAACATACATTCACAAGTAACGAAAATGTGATTGTTTAACTATTTCCAACATACATTCACGAGTAAGGAAAATATGATTGTTTAACTATTTCTAACTGTTAGCATACCATGTTAAATTTGAAGGACTTTCCTATTGTACGAAACATTTTACATCATAAAAAGAAGATGCTAATAATTAATGTTATATTTCATATTTATATGTATATTATAATCAAATATATATATTTTTAAATGTATTAGGTATTCGTGAGGTAAAATCATATGTGGTAAAAGTTCTGAGAATTTTTTTTTCAAATACAAATTTAAGATTTATATTTTTTCTATTTACTTAAAAAAATCAAATCAATTAATTAATTTTTTAATTTTTATGTAAAATTATATATTATTATATTCATACTTACACTCGCGTAAAAACAAAAAATGACCTCGATGTTGGTGTTAACGTCTCATTGCATTAGAAGAAGTATATGATAAAGTTAAATCAATTAATTAATTTTTTAATTTTTATGTAAAATTATATATTATTATATTCATACTTACACTCGCGTAAAAACAAAAAATGACCTCGATGTTGGTGTTAATGTCTCATTGCATTAGAAAAAAGTATATGATAAAGTTTAAAGATGATTTATGAGCACCAATAATTTAAAGATTATTTATATTTTCTATCACTTTTTATATTTATCCTAGAGAAAATGCATACTAAAGGAAGCATATGATATAATTTAAAAATTATTTATGTTTTCTATCATTTTTCATAATTTTCTTAGAGAAATTGTTATTATTATGCATTGATTATTTTTGTTTTCCACATTTACTTTAAAAGAATTGTTACACATTCGAATATTGCATCATCACATGATTAATATCTTAATGAATTCAAAGGATGTTGTTCACTTAGGACAAAATCGATCATTAATTAACATGATGCCATGTAATGTTTTTGTGTAAGACCAAAGTCATGTTACCATGTAATGCATTTGTAATGCATTTGTGTACAACCAAAATCAATGTATAATTATTTTTGGAAAACTTTAAATCTAAGAAGAATTGTTACACATTCGAATATTGCATCATCACATGATTAATATGTCAATGAATTCAAAGGATGTTGTTCACTTAGGACAAAACCGACCATTAATTAACATGATGCCATGTAATGTTTTTGTGTAAGACCAAAGTCATGTTACCATGTAATGCATTAATTTGTGTAAGACCAAAATCAATGTATAATTATTTTTGGAAAACTTTAAATCTAGTTATTGCAAATTTTGTAAAAACTTTTTTTGTTAATATGTTTGATATTTGAATCTCACATTTCATGAAATTATTTTCACAATTTCAAGTGTTGCATGTTTTCTTCTTCTACATTTAATATAAGGTATTATGTTTTCTTCTTCTACATTTGATATAAGGTACTTAAACCAGATATTTATAAAAGATTTGGATATTTAAATCTTACATCTCATGAAATTATATTGACAATTTCACCTATTGCATGTTCTTTCCTTAGAGAGTTAATACAGATATTTATAAAAATCCTCTAGATAAAAAATTTACTAATGTACCAATTTATATTGTTTACAATTTTAAACATTAAATATTAACCAACTTACAATACAATACATGTATCATTAGGTGTGACCAGAAGTGTTTAATGCAAGCTTGGTCAGAGGTCTTTTCCATTCCTCATATTGTCCCACCTTTACATGATATCTAGATTCACACAACATTTTGATATTACATTTTCCATGATATCATATGTCACTTTCAAATAAGGATTTACTTTGTTCCCAAGTTTTATTATACCATTATATAGGTAAATTGAGGATTTGCTCAAGATTTTAGATTGTTTTCTCTTGTCCCCAAGAAGTTGTTGTTGGGACTTGACCTCAACCCCTATTGTCTTTCTATAGTTCAATTATATGGCTTCAACACTTAATGTTTTGCTCGAATTTAATATCATGGAACTATGTGCATGTTACCCAACCACACCTAGAAAGGTGAGTGAATTTGTATGTTTATTTTTTGAAAGTAGCAATCCACTTGCCATCATGAAGGAAAACCAAAGCATGACTATTGAATATTCATTAATATGGCTAATACAAGAGGAGTTTAAAATTTCTTTAGCTAAAAAAGAGAAGGAACACATGTTTGTAGATGTTGCTAAAATCATTTTGGAATTGTAAAAATGGAAATAGGATAGTGGGAGTAGTCTCATTGTTCTAACAATGCTGTGAACATAAAGAAACAATTTGTGAGGATAAATATAACTTAAAATAATATAGGAAAATAATTTAGGTTCACTAAAAATATATAAAAACCATTAATATTTAAAAAAAATCTTTTTCAAATTATTATTTTTGTCAAGTTTTAACATGATTTGTAAAAACAATAGGAAAATATATTTAGGTTCATTACAAATATATAAAGACCATCAATATTTAAAAAAAAAAATTCAAATTATTATTTTTCTTAAGTTTTAAGATGATTTGTAAAACAACAAGTTAAGTTTTCAAAAAATTCAAACAAATAAAATAATATAAAAAATTCTATTTTTAAAATACCATAAATTTAGCATAAATTTAGTGATAGACTTTTTCATATGATGAATATAAGAAATTGCTAATTTTGTGATACCATAAATTTATGAATATAAGAAATTGTTAACTTTATGATATCATAAATTTAGTGAAATGAGTAAAAAATATATGTAAAAAATATTTTTTTTTCAATTTAAAATTATTTTCAAATTTAAATTTAAATGCAATGTGGATATACATAAAAATTCATTCATTTTGTAGAAATGAGCTTGCAAAATAAATTTGTAAAAATAAGCTTACAAAATACTGTTTATTGAAATATTCACATTAAAAATTCTTCTTTTGTTATTTTTTCTTCAATTATTTCATTTGTTTTTAAATAAACATGGGTAACACTCCGTGCCTAATGATGGGACCTCCACAAATCTCTTCCTTTTAGAAAAAATGTCTAAGATTTCTCCTTCAATCACTTGCAAAACTTTTAACTTGTTTATCAGAAATGAAGTAAGGGAGAGGGACAGTGATACCACCAGAGCCAAATGAGACGTGCCGAGAACCCCTTGGATAATAATAATTTATTCCAAACAACTGCAATCCAGTCATGTTACCAATTGAGCAATTTCATGTGTGACAGAGTTTTCAGAATTTCATTGAACCATGCAAATTCCACATACTTGAATTGTCGGTTCACTATTTGTCACGAGATTGACATGTTCTAGAAGTTCAAGATTTCAGAACTTGACAATAAGCATAAATTTGAGAACACAAAACACGTACAAATAATTGAAATTTGATAATGAAAACTACATACAAATGATCGAACAAGGCTTTTCGCTAGCCACATGAAAGGGCTTCGCAATCCAAATCATCATCGGAAAGTGGTGAGTTGATAGTTATGCTATAATATATTCATAGGCAATTTATATAATATATTTATGCCGAAAGGGGTACATCTATTGACCATGGGCACATTTAATAGGTTTTTAGTGCTTAATCAGTTTTGTATGGACAAGATTAAATATTCATGGAATATTCTTCGTAGTCCCAATAAATCAATAGTTGTGATTTCAACCACTAACTTCCTCACTATTATAAAGACATCAGTTTACATGTTTATTTTTTTACTTTTACTTAATTATATTTAAAATTTACTATGGTGGCTAGCGGATTGCCACGTATGAGTGATTAGGGTTTCATTTTCTAGGCCAACCTAAACCTTTGGCCTTCACCAGCCACGTTCTGAATACACTGCCTCCTTCCAATGAACTCCTGTCGACTCCTTCTGTCCACTGTCTATCGTCAGCGTAGACATCTCATTTTAGCACGCGTCATCGCTTGAAGTGATCGTGCACGTCGACATCGGATTCCAACTGATGTTGTCGTTCTTGCAATAATTGGTTCTTTCTTCTGCCCTAATAAATATCATCCACGTGCAGGTAATCCCATTCCTGTGCGGACATGCACACATATCTATGAGAGGTTTTCCCATCCAATGCTTGGCAAGCCCGACAACAATGATTGATGGATCATGGAACTACAAACCAAACATCTTCTCAATTCATGTCATCTAGATTATTGCTTTGCAACGGAGATTATTATGTTAACAAACGTGAAACAATTTGAGCGGAAGGGGGTTTATTTTCTGGACGAGCCGAAACCTTTCGGCGTTCACCAACCACGAATTTGTGGTTGTGCTAGTGCTATATATATCGATAGTTTGTTCCAGTCTCAGATAACAAAGACACCTGGAGAATAGGCAATTGACTGAGTGGGAACCTGCGCCCTTTCATGCTTTGAGGGGAAGAAATATAGGCTTATCAAAACCTAATTTGATTAATTAGTGTCACCTTTTGGGACAAAAATTTGTCTATGTTTTTATCAATATAATAAACTTGACCACTTTATCGTTCCCACAATATCTCATGTTCATTTATTTTTTTCTTTTAGAGTTGTAGGTTATTGAATAACTTAGGGAGAATGTCTCTTACTTATTGTACAATAATGATTTCGCTTGGAGATAAATTCAATCATTTTAATATTTTAAACATTTTCAAAATATTTATGTGCTAATGGCACTCTCAAGAAAGATTCACAAGTGAAAGGAAGAAAATAGAATCAACCCAAAAGTAAACCCTTTTTTTACAATAACCCAATCACAACTATGCTAAAGAGAAATAACCTTATTGTGCTAGAGGGAGATAGAGAAAAATGTCTAGTCATAATTGTGCTACACAAGATATGTACAAGTAAAAGGAAAAGAAAGAAATGATAATCAGGAGGGAAATTTTTATGTTCCTTTAGGCATAAAACACTCGATAAGAGAGATCATGAAGATCATAAGATGATGTTATTTAAATGAGAGTTTATACACAACTCAAGTAGAGTACTACACCTAGGGGTTAATAAGCTTACTTGAACAAGCTTGAATAGGTTGGAATTTCCTACTCTTAGTATTGAAATAAATGATATTAAATCAGTAAAGGATATACTCTGCCATGATTAAAAATACATTAACGATTCATATGAGCATGCCATGGTCCCATGTCAATAGTATTCCCATAACTAAAACACATCCCCTTTAGTTGAATGAGGTCCATATAGAGAATGAATTGCATCACAACATTTAATCCCAAAACCCCCTTAATTGTAGACCTCCAACACCAATATGGTGTCATAACCTAGTGAAGGTGGGACCCAACAAATTTTGTTGAAGAAACATTCAAGTTGATTTGTGAAGGGTATAACCATGCGCTCAACTTATCCCTATGAATAGATACATATTGGATGTAAGGAATGTAGGGAATATGTATATCAATGTGCATATGACTACTAATAATATTAATGGTTCTTTAATTATCACAATATACGCATAATCATCCTCATCTAGGGAAGCTAGAAGATCACTGGCATGCATGGCTTCCATGGGGGGTTCCTACAATAGTTTGTATTTTACCAATCATAAGTACTCAATAAGAATGATTCATATCCTCGATTTTTTGCTTCATAATAACTCCAAAATTTACAAATCTATGATATTGATACTTCAACATTGATGTTAAAATATGGAAATTGTACAATAAGTTTGAATAGGTTTTTTAGTAGTTCAAAAATTGAACAAGGGAATGATTTATTCATACGTTCCCATTTTCATTAAATTTGGATCAATTCATGTCTAAGTCCTTGTGAAATAGGCCCAAAAAAATTATTTATAAAGTTTGAAATGGAGGTTTCTAAAGTGCAAGTTCTAGTTTTGAATGTACCAATATCTAGTTCCAAAATTGTAAAATTGGATATGATTTTTGCATTTCTAGAATTTGAGTATGAGATTTTTGAATTCAGTATTGGCACTTTTAGAACAAGAATTTTCTCTTTTAATAGCCAATGTTATCACTTTCATTATCTAATTTTGCAATTTTGAGAGTTAAGATTAGCACTTTAATAAAAACCTATATTGGTGTTTTTGGAATATAATTTTGCAATATTGGAATCCTATATTGGCACATCAATGATTTTTCACTTTATAAACCTCAATTTTCATTTAATTTCCAATCACATTTAATCTATATCATTCAAAGTTTTTAAAATTGGCTACATATCATCTACAACCACTCATCATTTATCTCTTTGTAACCATACAGATTTTTTCATTGTCCCTTATATTACTTTCCATGGAGACATCGAAAATCACTTTCCACCGAAACATCCACAAAAAAATTGTTTCTACATAATTACAATTATTTATAATTATATAGATATTTTTATTGTCCCATAAATTACTTTCATGAAGTTTTTCACAATAATTGTGTTTCTACAATCATAAATACCATTAAATACAACATTTCAAAAAAATTACCCAAACTACTCAATATTGAGTACAATTGGATAAATAAATTTCTCATTATTGTGTTTTCATAAACATCACTTTAATTCTAGCACAAAAAAGTTTCAAATTTATAAAAAATAACACATACATACATTGGACCTACAAATGAATCCATATAAGAAAATTCTTTCATTGTTTTTTCTTATATAGAAATATCATTGAAAAACGGAAGTATTATTGAATTTATCAAACAAAATAGAAAATAAAATATAATGTCTTATTAACAATGCAAAAATTTGTCAATAAAATATAATGTCTTATTAACAATGAAAAAATTTGTCACATAGAAAATATTAGTAAAATGTACTAATTACTAAAAAAAACATTAATCTTAATAAACACCAATGGATAATTACTGAATTATATTTCCTTTAGTGTATTGAGAGAATAATTTCTTAACTATATTTTCTATATAAATATAACTTTAAAAATGTAAGTAGAAGTTTAAAATTTGAATCCACAAAAAAAATATTAATTAAAGGACATTAGCTTCACCCACTTAGAAACATGGTTGGTCGTGTTACTAATAACAAGTTACCATCAATGAGGTTGAAGAGAGATAACACCATTCAAAGATAAAGAAAAGTGTTGAAACTAACTATAAAGTACTAGTGTGCACTAGAAATGGAGATATTCATCTGAGTAGACTAAAGTGAGCATTTGCTCTAAATGACTTGTAGTTGAAACAATTGTTCAATGGAGGATAAATTTCACCTTTCGTGTAAGGTCTTTCATACAAAGTCTCAAAATAAATAAATAAATTTATTAATCTTCTTACAAAATAAATTCAATTTAGTTTAAGGTTTTCCTTTCATTATTTTTTTTAAGCAAAATAATAACAACATAAAATATACAAAATAAGTATCTCTACCTGTAGATTAGTTGATTTAGTCCCAGTTTCTCTTGTTCTTGAGATTACCCAAACTGCCCAACTGAATATTAACTTCACATCTAACTAGGAACAACATCTTTGGATCGCTAGTTGCAGGGATATTTGAGTTTTAGTGGGGCCCCAGAGCCCAAAATTCCCAGCAACAACAGTGCCCTATGAGAGTTTCCAAAATATTTTTTTCCCTCAATTTTCCTCCTCCTCCTCCACCTCTTGCAGAAATTTTGACAATTAAATTTTATTTTATTTAATTAATATATATTATTATTTAAACAATTAAATCTAAATTACAATAAATAAATAATAATAATAATAAAGAATAAGTTTACATTTTCCAATTAAATTAAATTATAGTATACTATAATTTAAATAAATTAAATTTAAAAATTAATAAGTAAATCATATAAATTTAATTTAATTAAATTTTAAAATTAATAAGTAAATCATATAAATTTAATTTAATTAAATTTTAAAATTAATAAGTAAATCATATAAATTTAATTTAATTTAATTTAAAAATTAATAAGTAAATTATATTAATTTAATTTAAAAATTAATAAATAAATTATATAAATTTAATTTAAAAATTAATAAATAAATTATAATATACTATAATTTAAATTAAATAAATATATATATTTGAATAAATAAATTAAATTTGAAAAATAATAATAAAGTAGATTATGAAATGTCCCCGAGGTGTAGGACAGTCGGTGACGGAGTGTGTTGTTAAGCCACTCCGTGATGTTAAAGTCACCGGTTCGAAACCTGCGGGGACAAAAAATCCAACCATGTTAAGGGTTGGTGTGGTTAATCGCAGGTCCTGCACAAATTAACAAACAAAAAAAAACAAATTAACAAACAAAAAAAAAAAGTAGATTATGAAATTTAGAATATCTTGTTTCTTTGATGCTCTTGGATATTGATTTACGCGTACAAAAGTTAGTGCTCGGTAATTTTTCTATCAAAATTCCAGAATTTCATGGAAGTTTAGGTCGCACTCCATCTACCAAAACTCTTAATTCGAAAAATCAGTAAAAAAACAAGCAGAAAAATAATCTGTGTTTTCTACACGAAAAGCTTTGAACAACCGACAGGTCTTGGAAGGGTAGGACCGTCGAGGGTGACCATCTTTTCGATCTATGTACTGTAAAGACGCGGATGTGAAATCAGTTACCATCTGGATTTCTCGGAGTCATTATTTTTGCGTATGAGTGGCGGCTTTCCATAATAGTTTGATATATGTATTGTAACTCACGACTCTCGTGAGATGTTCATACATTGTGTTGTCGCAGTCATTTTAATCACAGTAGTTGCATTTCCTGTTATACAGTAAATAACCTTCCCAGTGAGAATCAAAACTGAAATTGTGTAGTACATTGTCTGTCGGAAGTAACTTGGAAGATTATATTATGTGTAGGCGTCGTCTACTCCATATAAGGCGCGCCCACCGCCCGGCGAACACCAGGTCCCTCCCTTCTATATCTCTTGCGTCAGCCGACCGCAAGCAATGGAATATATACAGTATATGATCCGACTGAAAACTCCAAGGTCGCTGTTCCCACCGAATCTCGACCTGTACATCAATATAAAATAGGTTTTTTACAACAATCTGATTTGATTTGATTTGATTTGGCAGTGGCGAGGAACAGCTTTCTGAAAGAGTTTATGCATGACGTTGCAATGACGGAAAGAGGCGCAGAGAAAATTATTGTTTGAACGTACACAATTTCACTTTCACTACAGCTCGTGCTGATGTTACTTGGTTCTGTCAATTCTGCATATTTCTACAATTAGAGATCCGAAAGTCTACTTAAAGTGCCTTAGTCTCGCCGGTTTTTCTGGACTTTTTATTTATCATTCCGTCTTTAAATTTGTTCGGAATTTAAAATTGTAATTTTAAACATTTTTGCTATGCCAGTAATGGATAATAACTGATTCAATTTTTTTTTTTCAAGACAAGATTTTTAAGATTTTTTTTTTTTATATTAGTTAATATAAAATGTTACATTATTGATCAACTTCTTTCAAAATATGTACGCTGTTCATAAGTCTTAAACTGTGACAGCCAATACAAGGTTAAACTTGCTTACAGAGCATCAACCGGTACTTTATGCCGATAAAACATTTGTCCAAAGAGTTATACACCTTCCATACAAGAAAGGATACACTGATGCTAAAACCCAAAAGACCTACTAAGCACAAAAACTCGCATACATATGATCCATAAGCATGGATAAGGAAATCAGAATTTTTTTATGAATCTGGTGAGGCCTGGCTCGTTGTCTACCCATGGGGTGTACACGATCTCCCCACAGTTGTCTAGGTGCTTTAACGCTCTTTTAGAAAGAGCATCTACTTCCTTGTTAAAATCACGGTAAGTGTGGAGAAAAGTTATCTTTTTGAACTGGAAACTGAGCTTTTTGATTTGTTCCTTATACCCTTTTAGTGCCAAGCTTTGTAGTCTACCACTCTCTTTGCACCAATTAATAACAAGCTTCGAGTCCCCAATGATTTGAATATGCTGTAAATTGAAAATTGTTAATAAAAAGAGAGTGGTCCAAACTCCCATCAACTCTGTCCTATTGTTGGTACCTGCTCTTGTATTGAAAGTCCATTTAAAAAGATAGTTTGTATTTAAGCTTATGACTCTACCAGCAACACTATTGAGACTATCTCTAGAGGCAGTGCCTTCAAACCATCCCACTATCTGTTGAAGCCGAGGCAGACTCTTGATCTTGGACGTAGCCTTTACCGAGTGTGTCACCATACTGGCATTATAGCACGACACAACCTTTGTAGCCACCACGTGCAGGATAGTCGAACCATTATTGAAGAGAAGATTATTTCTTTCTAACCAGATGTACAAGCATACCGTAGCTAGAAGAGTAATAAAGGATTGATTCTTTCCAGCAAAGAATGAGAGGCTATCATCAATGGTACATCCCTCCCAGGTCAACTTGGTATTTAGGATCCCTTCGAATAAAATCTAGTCCCGACGAGTGAAAGAACAAGAAACAAACAAATGGTATAAAGTCTCCTGGTTACATCTACACATGATACAATAACTCGCACCTTCCCAACCTCTAGCAAGCAGAACATCCCACGTAACAATTTTGTTACTTAGGAGCAACCAGAAGAACAATTCCAATTTTAGAGCCAAATTCCATTTCCAAAGCTTGTAGCCCCATCCCTTGATGGTTGGAGCCCAAATAATTTCTGACAGAGCTCTATACAAATTTTTGGTAGTGGGAAAACCCAATCCGTCACCACCCAACCACCTTAGCTTGTCCTCAGATGGTGCTAAAAGAATTCTTGTGCCGGCAAGTGCCATTCTATACTGCTCCCATTCCCTTGCAAGATCACCATTGATGCTCAAGTGAATCACATCTATCCAATACTTATTTAGGGGCACAATCAAAGAAGTGCTCCTTGCTTGGTAAAGAAAAGTAATCCCCTGGTCCTTTAAGGTTGTCAAAAGAGCTTGGGAAAGATACGAGTTATTTCCCATGCGCATAATTTTATCACGGCTAGCCTGAATAGTCACACCATTACCAGATTTCCAATAGAGCCAGTGGTCTAATAGTGGTTGTGATTTTATGTGGTTTCTCCAAATTGGAAAGGTTTCTCCCTGTGATCTAAGCTCAAATCTAAACCACATTGATACAGAGACATAAGGTAAATACTTATCTTTTATGATTTTTTACCATATACCCTCTGTGGTCAGTCAGCGCCACAACGGTTTTGCCGCTAGAGATTTGTTGAAGAAAGACAAATTTTTTATCCCCCAACCTCCATCTTTCTTTGGCCTAGCAATGCTGTCCCAATTACAAAGGTGAAGATGTTTCTTTTCCCTACATTCCAACCATAGAAAAGTGTAGATAAGTTGTCGCAGGTTTTCAACAACTGAGACCAGAACCACAACCATAGACATCCAATACACTGGTTGCCTCCCCAAAATTGCTTTTACCAAAACTAACCGACCGCCAAGTGAAAGCCAACAGTTGCACCAATGGTCTATTATTTTTTAGAATTTTTTAATTAGCCATTGCCAGTCATCTGATTTGTAACAATTTGTCTTTAGAAAAAAACCCAGATACTTGAAACCTGTCTCTATAGACTTGAACTGAAATGGGAAAATCGCTTTAAAGGGTGTCAACCCAACCTCCTCCAAACCCGTCGAATGAAAGGTGGATTTTTCTTCATTAATCTAAAGACCCATAGTCAGCTAAGAAATCTCTCATCATGATCAACACATCATCGACGAATAGGAGATGTAAAATCTTTGTGATCTTGGAAACCTTTATGCCAGTTAGTGAACCTGCTTCTTTCTCCTTTTTGATGAGGATACTCAGGCTTTCCATTACCAAGATAAAGAGGCACGACGACAATGGGAAACCCTATCTGAGGCCCTTATCCCTTTGAAAGAAAGGAGATGGTTCACCATTTAATAAGACTACATAAGAAATTGAAGTGACACAACTCATAATCCATTTTCTGAGAGCTAGACCAAAGCCCGATTTGATGAGAATCATCCTTAGAAACTCCCAATTGTTTAAATCATAGGCTTTATTTAGATCAAGTTTTAGAATTAAAGCTCGATGGTTCTTTTGTTTGATTCTATGGAGACATTCTTGTGCCATACCCACCGCATCGAGGACATGTCTACCCTATAAAAAGGCCAATTATTCTTCTACTAAACCTTTGGAAAGAATTGGCCTCAACCTTTTTGCCAACAGTTTTGCAATGATTTTGTAACATAAGTTATATAGGGAGATAGGTTGGTAATCCCCAAAAGTAGTTGTTTTATTAGTTTTAGGAATTAATACTATGAAAGTATAATTCAATGCTTTTATCACTTCTCCCTTCTGCCTTGATTTATCGACCATGCCTAGAAGATCCCCACCCACAAGCTCGAAATAATGAAGGAAAAACTCCACAGTCCGACCATCCGAGCCTCGGCTTTTATCTTTTGAAAAGTCCTTTAGTATGTTCAAAAGATCTTCAATAGAGCATGATTTTTCCATCACTCGAGCATCTTCCTATGAAACCATATTTGGATAAAGACTAGCCAGAGAAGTCTAGTCTTCATTAATAGTGCCTGTTGTCGAGCCCAAATTTTTAAAAAAATTTACCACTTCCTCCTTTAATTCTTGTGTCCCGGAAGTTTCAAACCTGCCTCCATATGTAGTTCCCAAATTTACTTGCAATTTTTTCGGTCGCTTGCAAAGTGGTGAACATACTTTGTGTTATGATCCCCACTTTTTAACTAGATTGGATGAATCTTTTGCCACCAAGAGTCTTCCTCTGTTGTTGTAATTTGTAATCTCTTAGCTTCCTTTTGTTTGATCAAGTCAGTAAGCTCCTCATTCTTCAAATCTGCAAGGGAGGCTCAATACATAGACTGTAATTCCTCTTCTATAGTGTCCAATTTTTTAGCTGATTGTTTTTTAAAGTTCCAGACCACCTCTTAATTTCCAATTTAAGGAATTTCAGCTTCCACGCTGGTCTTCTTTGAAGCCCTGTCTCCTGAAGAAACTTTGGATCCTGCCATACTTCAGTAACTAAATGAGAGAAACCAACCTCATGCATCCATCCTGGATTTAGTTTGAACAGATAACATTTGCGCTGATAGAGGCCATCTAACTGTAGAAGGATTGGGGCATGGTCCGAGATAAAAGGTTGCACCACCCAGGCCCAATAACATGCCATCTTCCCAAGCAGGTCCATCGAAACAAGATGTCTATCCAATTGCTTTAAAATTTCGTCCCCCCTTTTCCAACCATTCCGCCATGTTGGTACTAATACATCTGGAAGAATATAAACCAAACCTCCAGCTGTAAAAACGTCCTTTAAGAAGAATTCCAGTGGATCAAAATTTCCACTAGTACCCCAACTCTCCCCTTTCGATAAAGTAAAATTGAAATCACCCACGAAAATCATATTTTGTTGGGAGAATATACCTCTATCCTTTACCTTTTTCCAGAACACCTT
>ML799620.1:0-11688 GCA_009831015.1 Picea engelmannii
TGTAACCATTTTAATAAACCTTAATATAATATAATTTATTATATTATACTCCTCGAATATTACGCCCAGGTTTTAAAATTCTCCAATAAATAATTCAATATTGGAAAGGAAGGAAGGATATCTAGGTCCTCACCTTCGGCTCTTCCACGCAATTCATCATGCTTATATAACTTGGAGTCTCAAAGTTCAGGAGGGGACCCACTCGTTTTACCACGTAATTTAAATGCAAAGAAAATATTTTGGGATTGTAATATAATATATATATATATATATATATAATAAAGGTGTATTACAATCAATTTTGTTAATTGATCACATTAAATACAATATTTTAATTAATTGTATTTCTTATCTTTACAACCTTGTGCATGGAGAGAAAGGGTTCGGGCATTCGACGACTTTGGCTCGTGGAATCCCATCACCCAAACACCCCGGAGCTCCGAACTCCCGAATTTCCGAAGACTACGAGATGGTTAAAGCATTTGGTCATCGTTTATTCCCTGGTGTGTTTGACATTAAAATTATAATAATAATAATTATATTATTTTGGTCTTAGGTCTATTACACTCCAGGAGCTTTAGCCTCCATTTTCAAAATAAAATAATAACATTAATAATAATAATAATAATAATAATATGTATATAGACTCATGTCGCTTCTCTACGCTCTTATACGGCAATGCAATAGCTCTTACCATTTCACCTTCGCCCTGCACCAGGCCAGCAGCTCTGAGTTCTGGTGCAGCCACCGCAAGACCTCTTGCACGATAGCGATACGCATCACCTCCTCAACGTCGAGGGAGAGAGGCAGGCCGCGTCATGGCCCTGCCTGGCACAGCTTCGTTGCACAACAGAGGAGGAGGCAGCAGTTAGAGAGGGCACTCTCCATAGCCCACACTCAACGCACCCAGGCTGCACACAGCAAAGTGAAGGATAGGTCACATCCAATGGCTTATGTGGAGGAAGTGATCCCAGAGGAACCTATACAGCTACCTCCGGAATCCCTCCTCTTCACTGCGCCAGAGAATTGGCAGCCCCCAAGCCATTTTTCAGTGGAAGCCACTGCACAAGCCAAAGAGGTTCGCACTTGCATCATGGAGGAGGCAGAGGAGGTTCCCACTTGCATCGTGGAGGAGGAATTCCCGGTGACTCCTAGAACGCCTCGCTTCTAGATGACATCAAATTCTTCAACGCCGCAATGGAGGACGAGGAGCTCGGGAAGGAGGAGGAAGTCGGGATGGCAAAAGACAGGGATGGCGCACAGGAAGCTACAGGCGAGGTTGTCGGTGGCATGACGGTGGAGGGTGGCCCGATCCGAGCGCCACCACCTATCATGATAGTCCCGGAACTGTGGCAAGACCCCCCGCCCTTCTTCCACCCAGAACAACTGGCGTTAGTGTTCGAGCTGCGGAGCCAGATGGCAGATCAGATCCACCGCGACATACTCATGCACCAGTGCATCGACATGTTGTATGAGGCATATTCCAATGCACCAGCTGGGCAAAAATGCCCGACGTGCGCAAGGCCTTTTGTCCCGCAAACTCGGTACGGGCCTCATAACGACGATCCCAGCTACACAACATCCGATGCTAATGGGTAATTCCATGGAGTGGAGTTCAATTTGGTTCTGGTGTCCAATTTCCTGCTTAGATGTTAGTTTCCATTCCAATTCAATGTCCAGTTTTAATTTCAGTGTAGTTTTATTTCCAGTTTTCACTTTTGAACAATGATGTAAAGACCATAGTCCGCCACCTGCCCTGGTTTCCTCTTGGCAGGGCAGATGGCGAACTGCCATTTTTTGACTTGGACATCACAGGCTGCCAACTGTCCCGGTTTCCGCTAATTCGACGGAACAGTTGGCAGCCTGTCGACATGTGTTTTTTTGTATGTGACAAGTTATAATAGGAAATGCCCTTGTTTATTTACAAAAAAAAATAATATGTATATAGACATATATATACATATATCTCCATATCCCTGTAAGGTTTTATTACCTCGAGAATTTAAATGAAATTAATTTCTCTTACAGGAAATAAGAAAAGGAGAAATATAAATTTCCAGCCTTTATAAAGGGATTTAATAAAAGTTTATATTCCAAGGAAATTTCTCCCTTCTGGAAATTAAAAATATAATTATAATCTCTCCCTTCTTGTGGGTAAATAAGTAAATTTTGTTTCCTTATTATTGTGCTTTACTACTCTTACTAAATTTAAGGAAATTGGTCCTAAGACGAAGATTTATCTCCACAGTAAAATTCAGTATTTCTACCAGGATTTACTGCCCACCAAAATTTAAGGGGATTCTTCCCACATTTAGGAGAACTTTTGTATTTTAATTCAATTAGGAAAATTTCATGTTTATTTCCTAATCATTTTTCCTCAATAATTATTTATAAGGACTTTTAATGTTTTTCCATATTTGGGATTATTTTCTAAAGTCCACATAGATCTAATATCCTCTAAGCTTTCTAGCATAGGATTTGAGGACATACTGAATTAGAACACTATTATGCAGAAAAATCACTCTCTTCTTTTAGATGTTTTATAAATATTTTTAACTGTTCAGTCATCATTTCCCAAGCATGCATTGAACTGTACACCATAGTCAACCACAACATCCACTCCCAGAAATCTTATTTTAACACACAGATCGTCAAGAGATAAGGAATTAAATCAAATGAGCTTCAGCTAAGACATTCTCTTTATTTTACTTACATTTCTCAAGTCACTTTTGTCAAAAATTGAACTTACACAGTTCTGAAAAAATGTTATAAAATTTTCTCTGATCTAAACACTACAGAGATTTAACCAAATATACTTATCTAGAAACCAGATAGTGATGCAACTGATGAAAGCGGTGCCCTTTTCCTCCTAACCGTAGGCACAACAACTCCTGGACGGATTTACCGTTGGCCACCCCCGAGCTAGATAATGATGCTCAAAGAGAGACTCTTCCTCTTGTTCAACAATAGCCAGGGACGGAGATCACTCTCCTCCTACCACAAGAACGTGGCAGTTTGGTTTTCTCTCCACCAAGCAAGGAGGTCTGCAATGAGTGCTTCCTCAATCACTCATCTTTTCTGCAACCTCGTTTATCAGCTTAGACTAAAAACGTTGCCCAGCAAATTCCTGTACCTAGAACAAATTCAATTTTTTTTCAGTTCTTTTCAAAACCAGAGAGTTGCACATGCTCTCCCTCTTCAAAAATGGTCACCAAACCCATTTCTCTTGCATCCTCCCTCTCTGCCCACGAATTTTCTATCTTTTCTTGCCTTCCTCAACAAGATTTCGTGGGTCCAAATCCCAATTCCATGGGTCAAGTCAGGGAGTTTTCAGATGGATACTCTGCCCATCTCCTCATTGACTTTTGAAGAGGACTTCCCAACTACCAACCTAACTGGTAATTTACTTCTCTAGGTCAAAGCACTGTTTTGGGTTTGAATAATTTAAATCCAGCAGAGTATTGGTCTAGTAGGGATCATCTCAACCATTACTGGTTCCCCTCCCCATCTCTCTCATGCATCATGTCTACCTTGGCAAACCCCTTTAGCAATTATGCAACACTTTCCATTTTATTTAGTAACAGAAATATATATATTATCTTTTATAACAAAAAGGTTCATCAATTCCAACATCCACACATATTCAGTCTGCCCATAGTATTTTAGCAAGTTATAGTTATATTTACAAGTTGGGGGAAACAAGGGTATATGCTTCAACAATAAACTCAAAGCATTCGCATACAAGAATGAGATAAACCCCTTGAGGTAGGGTATCACCATATATTATTCCTTATGGAAGGAATGCACTCCTCAAACAATGTTTGATACATTTACAATATTCATCTCTATGCTCATTACATTGCCCATCCCTTCTTTATATAATACTACTTAGGAACATTCTAGAGAAGGAACCTTCTAGAAAGCCTTCTCACGTTTACTATGTTCAAACAACTACAATATATCTAACTACCATAGTTGGACTTATTTAATAATATAGTGGACCTAATCCACCTTACATTGAATGGTCTCCATTATTATCACTATGGGCCCTTCGGCCTCCCCATTACCCCCCTAGAGCTACACTACATTCCATCCCCCTTTGCATGTTTTGTCCTCGAAACATGGGAAGAAACCATACAATATGACCGGCTAAGCAATGTAGCCAACTGGTACCGACTGATTCCATCCAAGGATATCCAAGAATAACATCCACATCATTGAGATCTTTGGCATGAAAATCAGAATGCAACACATATTTGTCCATTGTAATCTTCATATCTTTAAAAATTTGAATATTTTCACCATCAACATGCGTACTTTGAATATTCTTTCCGAGTACTTGCATCCTTTTAGGCAAATTAACATTGATAAAATCATGCATGCAACTAGAGTTGATAGAAACAATAACCTTTTCTTGTTGAATGCATCCATGAACCTGTAATATGGAGTTGCCACATGAAAATAAACCTTTGATGATTTATTTATCCTTACTCTTGGCATGAGACCATTTGTCTAAAATTAATTTTCAAGTGCTTCCTCGAAAAGGGACATCCACTCAAAAATAGTCAAATGATTGCCACCATATGCGAGCATCTTCTTTGAATCCATAGTGTAGATGAATTTCCCACCCCTCTTTCCATAATGACTTGCAATTTTGTATATATTCTTCAATGTTAGGGCCATCATCCCAGTAAAATTCATCTTGCTTGGAAGAAATCTTCAACAAAAAACCAGGGTTTTAAAAATAACTTACTGTGCAAATCTCACGGCTTTTTCTAGAAAAAAACCCTAAAAATTTGTCGAGTTTAAAATGTTGATAACTTTACTTCTCAGACTTTGTTTAGTATGGTTTTTTTCTTTTTTTAAATTCATATTTTTCGGAGAGGAATTCAAATATCGAATTTGTTTCTGCAAATTTTGCTCATAAAATTTCAAAATTGAATCTGAAGTGCATCTCCCCCTTTTTTCCCTTGAAAAAAAAATTCTACAAAAAGAACCAAAATTTTCTTCCTTTCTTTGGCCGAAGAAAGTGCTCTAATACCAAATGTTATGTTCTCATATCTGAATATAGAATCTAGAAGATAAATCTTGAGCTTCAACAATAAACTCAAAGCATTCACATACAAGAATGAACACAAGAATGAGATAAAACCCTTGAGATAGGGTATCACCATACATTATTCCTTATGGAAGGAATGCACTCCTCAAGCAATGTTTGATACATTTACAATATTCTTCTCTATGCTCATTACATTATTCATCCCTTCCTTATATAATACTACCTAAGAACATTCTAGAGAAGGAACCTTCTAGAAATCCTTCTCACATTCTTATGCTCACATTACTACAATATATCTAACTACCATAGTTGGCCTTCTTTAATAATATAGTGGACCTAGTCCACCTTACATTGAATAGCCTCCACTATTATCACTATGGGCCCTTCGGCCCCCCCATTACCTCCCTAGATACACTACACAAATTGTCCTCTCCTCCAATTTGAAAGTGGCATTCATCAATATCCACCTACATAATCATCTTCCTATCTCTTATTTTCTGCAATAGGAATCCACCTTAGCAACCTTGTTGTCGTCTCTTCTCACCGAAGTAGGAATCCATCTAACCAAAATATATCGTCCTCTTTTTTTAATGAAGCATGATAGGAATTCACCTTGACAAGTGGAGTATTCAACTCATGTGCCAACTAGAAATTTAAGTTACCGATTAAAAAAAGATAGTATTTTTTTTTTGTTGCTTGGAAGTAATCATCTTCTTCCTGGTTAGGTTGATTTTCTTTTTCTTCTTCTTTTGAATTCCAAGCCATGTAACTTATTTTAGTCTTCCTTACTTTGCCTTTGAGTACATCATTTACCCGGATTTTACAATCCTATGCACTCTAACATAGTTTTCCACAAAGATAACAATTGCTTTCCTTTTTTATGTTGTTGCCATCTCCTTTGTTTTCATATTTCCTTTTTCTTTTGCTAAAGAAGACTCTTTCTGTTGAGTTTTGGTGTACCTTGGGAAGTGGTCCCCTTGTGGTTGTGAGACTCTAACCACAAGAGGGAAATATTTGTGACTGTGTACCTTGTACTTTATGTCTAATTCCACATTGACTTCACTTATGTCAAAAAGGTGGAATTTGTCACTTAAGGCAAAAGTGACAATTAATTCACTTTGTGGGTGAACTGAGGGACACAAAGTGAACTTTGGAAACTTAACCCAAAGTGGGTTTCTTAGTGAGATTCTTTTGGGATGATCTCACCCATTGATTAGATGTGGCTTGGAGTGATCTATGTTGATGATTATAGCTTCGTGAGGCATCCTCCAGCACACAGACTAAGTGAGTCTGCCTCTGAGAGAGCCCATGAGTTGGGTGTGCCCATGAGATGGGTGTGTCGTTCCTTTCTGAGACTAAGATGGAATGTTGTGTGCCCCTGTGTGGGGAGGATGCCCATGAGATGGGTGTGTCATTTGAGATGAAACGATGTGTGTACCCCTGTGAGGGGTGAAGGTGCCCATGCGATGGGTGTATCGTTCTCCTCTGTGTAGAGAGTTGAGACGATGTGATACTCCAGATGATTCTCCTGTGAGACTCCGTGAGATAGAGATCTGTTGAGTAGGACGTCCCTGTGGCTGAGCACAGGTGGACGTGCCCCTAGTGGTTGAGCACTAATGGGTGTGTGAGATCCCTTGCTTCCAGATGATTCTCCTATGAGACTCAATGAGATAGAGAGCTGTTGAATAGGACGTCCTTGTGGTTGAGCACAGGTGGACGTGCCCCTAGTGGTTGAGCACTAGTAGGTGTGTGAGATCCCTTGCTATATTGTCTAAGAGGAAGATTTACCTGTAACCCTAATTGTGATGTAAAGGGTACAGGTCGGCCCCACCATAAAGTGAAAGATAATTAATATTGTAATTATTAATTATATTTTGAGTTATTGAGGTCGGCCTTGTTGTGCCAATAGACACCACTTTTGATGTGTCCAATCTAGTATAAATAAAGGTGATTTCCCCATTGAGGAAACAAACAAGTCACATGACATTTGGAAATTTCAGCAAGTACATCTTCTAGGGCTGAAATGCGCACCTCTCTTGGGCGCTAGCTTCTTGGTTTTAGAGAGCACCCTTTTGTGTGCTAGGTCTATGGTGTGGGAGGTCTTTCTCTTGAGAATATAGCAAAGGATTGTTGGGTTTCCTTCCCTTGTTGAGAAGGGTTTCCCAGGATATGTCTTGTGTTCTTGTGCATGGTATTTCTTCTTGTGATCTTGGTTATTGCAACAATTGTTAATGGTGTAGCTGCATTTGTTTAAGGTTCAAGTAAATGCTAAAATTGAAATAAACCTCATGCTTGAGCCTAACATAGTGAAAATTCAACATGGTATCAGAGCATAGGTCTTGAAGAACCCATTGCACAAGCTTCAAGCAAGCTGTCCTCCTCTTTCTGCAAAACCGTACGGCCTCCTAGGGTTTACAGAAAATCTGTATGACCCTCTCTTTTTGGGTGTTTCAGCACCTTAAACTTGGACGTTGGGGCTAAAAATTATATAGGAGTGTACGTCCTCCTTCAGCGCACCTCCAACAAGCTTCAGATTGCATTTCCAAGCATTTTGGATTTTTGGCCCTAGGGTTTCGCAATTTTCTGCAGAAAATTCAGATTTAGGGTTTTTACAGCTCACCAGTGTTCTTCTGAATTTCAAGGCTTATTGTTGGCAGTCATAAGCCCAACAAAACCTAAGTTTGCTAGCCTAGCCTAGCCGTTAGGTTTTCTAGCCCAATTGGCAAGGGTTTGTGAAGAATCTGAAAATATGAAGAACAGAACCTTGGTGGAAGATAGGCTTGATGGACCAAGCAACTTCGGTTGTTGGAAGTCAAGACTTCAGATCAATCTTGAAGAGGAAGATCTATTGTGGACAATACAAAAAACTTTACCAAAGACAGCTACCGATGAAGAGAAGGAAGAAAGGAAGGAAGATGACGTCAAGGCAAGGAAGATAATCATCTACTCAATAAGAGATCATCTCCTGCCTTGTATTGCCAACCTGAAGATAGCTTATGAAATGTATGAGGCATTGAAGAATATGTTTGAGAGTGACAACACCCTCAGAGCTCTTACATTGAAGGGCCAAGCTTCAAAATATCAAGATGACAAAAGGAGACACCGTTGTTATCTTCTTCATGAAGATGTCAGAGATCAGAGATCAACTAGTTGCCATTGGAGAAATCATATCAGCACTCTCAGGTATGCACTTGTATATATTATTTGTATCATTGTCATGAGGGTACTTGCAAGAGGAAGGAACCTTTGTTGCAATCGTGGATTCAGAGGGATCTCAGTGCATTCAGAGGAACAACACACTGGAAGTGAAGACTCTAGGTTTGATTGTTTTAATTATCATGCCTCTAACCTACATTTCTAAGTTTGCTACATTACAAGTAGGTGTTGTAGTTGTGACAACAATCCTTAAATTGTTTTGATTCTAGAGATATACTCATTATTCTCCTCTAGGAGATATTCTTGTTTTGTTTCATTTCGGTTGTTTTCTTGTTCCAGGCAGGTTAACAACAAAGAAAGATGTTTATCCTTCAGACTTTCAGAGGGAGTCAAAACTATTTGAGGAGGAGGAAGAACAGAACCATCATTGAGGCAACCAAAGCGATAATACATGATCAAAGTCCAGCTATGATTATGTGGGCAGAAGCATGCATGACAGCAGTATATGTTCAGAACATGAGTCCTCACCAGATTTTGAAGAACATAACTCCTGAAGAAGCCTGAGATTGGACACTTCAGGATATTTGGGTGCCCAATATATTTTCATGTACCCAAAGAGAAGAGATCCAAGCTAGACTCTTCAGGGAGAAAAGGTACATCTATGGGATACAGTGAATCTTCGAAAGCATATTGAATCTACATCCTTGGTCAGAGACAGATTGAGGTAAGCAGAGATGTTATCTTTGAAGAAGAGATAGCCTTTCAAAGATCCAGAAAATCTCAGATGGAGATTGACAGTGAGACAATACCTTCTTCCCCTTCAGCAGTTCAGAGGGAGATAGCCATTGATACAATTGATCTAGTTGCTCCAGATGATATTCCCAGAGACATTGCAGTAGGCCATAAAAGGCCTGCCTGGGCTCGACAAACTTTGCAAGAGGCAGAGGGACATACAGCTACTCAAGGCACATCCCGAGAGAGCAAGAGACCAAAGAGATTTTCGAGCTACTTTTCAACCATGAGCCACATCATTGATTCTAAGCCTTCTTGTCATGAACAAGCAACAGGAAAGCAAGTATGGCAAGATGCCATGACAGAAGAATATCAATCCATCTTGAAGAATGATGTATGAGATATTGTTCCGAGACCAAAAGGGAATTCTGTAGAGACTTCCAAGTGGATCTATAAGATCAAGCATGCAGTTGATGCAAGTGTCGAGAAATACAGAGCGAGATTTGTAGCCAGAGGATTCTCACAAGTAGAGGGAGTTGACTATGATGAGACATTTGCTCCAGTAGCCCGATACAATTCCATTTGTACTATCATTGCACTAGTTGTATCCATGGGTTGGAAACTACATCAGATGGATGTAAAGACAGCCTTTCTCAATAGTGAGAATGAGGAAAAAGTTTATATCGAGCAGCCAAAAGGATTCGTGATACACGACGAGAAATCTCATGTGTGCAAGTTGAAGAATGCCCTGTATGGACTAAAGCAAGCACCTCGTGCTTGGTATGAGAAAATGGATGGATTCTTGATGAGTTTCGGCTTCAACAAGAGTGTTGTTGATCCAAACCTATATTATTATATTGTTGGTAACGAGTGCCTAATCTTGGTTTTGTATGTGGATGACTTATTCCTCATCGGCTCAAAAAGACTTATTGTTGAATGCAAGCAAGCATTGACGTCTAAATTCGAGATGAAGGATCTGGGTATGATGCACTACTTCTTGGGACTAGAAGTATGGTAAAGGACTAATGAGATTTTCTTGAGTCAAGGAAAATATACAATGGAGATATTGAAAAAGTTCGATATGACAGAGTGCAAAATCCATGCCTACACCAATGGTGATGAATTTGAAGAAAATGAATTATGTTTCTACTGATTCAGGCGAGATTGATCCACATTTGTACCGACAGTTGATTGGATCATTGATGTATCCGGTTAACACCAAACCTGATATATGTTATGCAATGAATGTACTTAGTCAGCTCATGAGTCAACTAAGACAGACTCACTGGATAGCAGTGAAGCATGTATTGAGATATCTACGAGGCACAGTTGGATATGGCCTGAGATATGCCTCCACTGTAGACTTGAGTTTGCAGATATATGCCGATGCAGGGAGCGCAGCGGATCGAAAGAGCACATCCGATTGTTGTTTTACCTTGGGGTCTGCCATGGTTTCCTGGTGCATCAGGAAACAGAGCTCCGTGGCCTTGAGTACCGCAAAAGCAGAGTATATAGCATTGAGTGTGGCATCACAAGCTCCTGATAGATTTATTTGATCATGAGATGGATCCTACCATTATTCATTGAGATATCTAGAGCTGTGTGAAGCTCTCTGAGAACCATGTGTTTCACAATAGATTGAAACACATTGAGATAAAATATCATTATATCAAAGACATGGTGCAGAGGAAAGCAGTACACGTGCAGTGCCTTCCTACACATGAGCAGATTGCAGATATCTTCACCAAACCGCTTGCCACGACGAAGTTCGAGTACTTCCATGAGAGACTTGGCCTGGTGGAGAATGCCTCCCTAGCTGAGAGGCAATGTTGATGATTACAGCTTCGTGAGACATGCTCCAGGACACAGACTGAGTGAGTCGGCCTCTGAGAGAGCCCATGAGTTGGGTGTGCCCATGAGATGGGTGTGTCGTTCCTCTCTGAGACTGAGACGAAACGTTTTGTGCCCCTGTGTGGGGAGGATGCCCATGAGATGGGTGTGTCGTTTGAGATGAAACGATGTGTGTACCCTTGTGAGGGGTGAAGGTGTCCATGTGATGCGTGTATCGTTCTCCTTTGTGTAGAGAGTTGAGACGATGTGATACTCCAGATGATTCTCCTGTGAGACTCTGTGAGATAGAGATCTGTTGAGTAGGACATCCCTGTGGCTGAGCACAGGTGGACCTGCCCCTAATGGCTGGGCACTAGTGGGTGTGTGAGATCCCTTGCTTCCAGATGATTCTCCTGTGAGACTCAATGAGATAGAGATCTGTTGAATAGGACGTCCCTCTGGCTGAGCACAGATGGACGTGCCCTTAGTGGCTGAGCACTAGTGGGTGTGTGAGATCCCTTGCTATATTGTCTAAGAGTAAGATTTACCTGTAACCCTAATTGTGATGTAAAGGGTACAAGTCGGCCCCACCATAAAGTAAAAGATAAATAATATTGTAATTATTAATTATATTCTGAGTTATTGAGGTCAGCCTTGTTGTGCCAATAGACACCACTTTTGATGTGTCCGGTCTAGTATAAATAAAGGTGATTTCCCCATTGAGGAAACACACAAGTCACGTGCGCACCTCTCTTGGGCACTAGCTTCTTGGTTTTGGAGAGCACCCTTTTGTGTGCTAGGTCTATGGTGTGGGAGGTATTTCTCTTGAGAATATAGCAAAGGATTGTTGGGTTTTCTTCCCTTGTTGAGAAGGGTTTCCTAGGATATTTCTTGTGTTCTTGTGCATGGTA
>ML799620.1:23631-34021 GCA_009831015.1 Picea engelmannii
TAAGGTTGGGGACAAACCCTTTGTAACAATTGGTATGAAATATGTTGAATTCAGATGGTCACATATTCGACTTGGCCAACATTTACACATCAAATGACACGAAGGAGAGGGAAGCATTTTGGAGGTGGATGATCAATGAGCTACCGAAGGCCCCTTGCCTAGTATGTGGCAACATTAACATGGTTGAGGCATAGGAAGACAAGGAAGGCATGTTTCCTATCTGAATGCCACTGCCTAAGAAAGATGCATGGAATGCTCTCAAAACCGGACTCAAGCTATATAATCCAAACAAGTTCAAGGGTAGGGACTCTTTGGAACTTTGGTTTACCTGCTCCAATTTCAGAAAGGGCACAGAAAGAATCGTCAAGAGGTTGGACATAGTTATGATGTTAGAGATAACCTTGTTTTATTTCAATTGCCATGGAGGCAAGCATGTGTAGGTTTTGAGGGAGGCCACTCTTTCAAACAACCAACCTATTTTTCTCTTGAATCTGTTAGAATATAATGGATGTGCTCGTTTTACCATTGACAATATCGCTATTGTCACCCAACCATAGGCCGAAGCCACCCTCCGAGCACCTTAACCTTGACAAAGAATCACTCTGGAAGCAAACCCTAGGCTAGATAGCCAAACAAAGGGTAGCGCTCCTTTCCCAAGGATAGCGCACCAACAAGAGCTGATCAGATAGTCCAAACCCTAACCAAGAGATAGTCCAAGCCAAACGTGATCTGCTAGCTGCAGCAGCTGCAATGGCAGCTCTCCTCCAAACCTGAGCACAAAATTGGGCACTGCAGTGCGCACAAGTGTTGCTTTGCAATTCTGAGACTACCTGCTAGAATGAAGACTGGCCTCCTGTATTTATAGTAATTCTAGCTAACTGCCTAGGCCGACTTCTCATTCTAGGTATCTGTCTATTCAGTATATATTATTTCTTCTGGCCAACTTCTTCTCTTGGAGGCTAATAACCTAATACAAGTTATCTTCTTGAGCCGACAAGTCTTCTAGGGTTATTAGCCAACTCATTAGGGTTTCTTCTTGCTTCCCGAAATATCCTATTCTCGTCAGGTTTACACGTGGAGGTAAATACCTCCCGTAGCTACCATAATATCAACACTCCCTCCTAGCTAGGGAGGTATTACAGGTAATGGTCTTCAGCACAAACATACCATTGACCCGGTAGCATCAATATAGTTGTATAGACTGTCTCATGACTATGTCATGAGCACTATCAGTGTCATCAACTGCATCATCTCTCGGAACCATACTCTATCTGAGTAATCAAACATGATACTCACTCCACAGAGTGATACAAGAGCCATTCTTCTAATCTAGAAGAGTAAATGTTCTGAACCATTCTCTGTCTGGGAAATCTTTGTTCATCATTCATCTGGCTAATAATTATTTTCAATAATGCTAATAGTCTTAAAGGCAATCGAAACAATATCATTCAATAGAACACAACTGTGTCTATCCATAGTAGTACACAACTACCATTCAGTGGTACACTACCACACCAAGTACCACACAAATACTTGATCAAACAATGGAAAACATCCACCACAGTAGTATACATCCACTGTCTAGAGACATACGGTCTTCATAACAATCCTCTGATATCAACCTACACAGAAACAATGTTATGACATAAACTGAATCATCTGGGCCATTCTTCCACTCACATCTGTGAGATCTTGGAAGAGCATCTGCCCTCAGAAGGTAAAACATCAATGATGAGATATCTGGACTATTCTTCTCAAGCAAGGAAGAATAACTGTCCTGATTTCTAACCCTGGACCATTCCCCACCCTAGGCCATTCCTTCGACACTAAACAAAGTGTAACCTGGAGAGAATGAGTCTGCCCTAAGGAATGTCTATCCTTGATTGTTGAACCTGGACCATTCCCCACCCTGGGCCATTCCTCCGGCACTAACAAAGTGCAACCTAGAGAGAATGAATCCGCCCTAAGGAATGACTGTCCGGACCATTTCCCATGTTAACCACAAGAGGAAATGTTTGTCCTGCACCAACCTCCAAAACGAACCATTCCCCATCTTAACCACAATGAGAAATCGTTGTCCAGCGAGGCGGGCCAGTCTTCTTGAGTAACCCTCAAGAAGAGAGACTGCCCTAGACCACTCCTCATGTTAACCACAATGGGAAGTCGTTGTCTATGGTACATTAGCAATCTGGACCATTTTCCAAACTGGAAAATGTTTGTCCGTCAAAAATCTCAATCCACTTTCCGAACTGGAAAGAATCTGCTCATCCTGGACCATTTTTCGAACTGAAAAATGATTGTCCATCAATCAATAATACATCAGTGCTCCCTCCCAACCTGGGAGTCATCTCTTCCTTTTTCAATAAGGAAGTCGTCTCCACGAGCTCCAGCTTGAGTAGGCAAACTCTTTCATCTTGAATAGAAGCTTTATCAAAATGTCTGCTTATCTGCTCATCTGTGGAGATATGTATTGGAGAACCACTTTCTCCTTTCTAGACTTCATCACAGATAGTGTAATGCTTGATTTCAAATGTACTTCGGTCTGGGACACTCGTCTTCTTTGAAGGCTTCATGTAGCTCTGATCAATAAAGTATATCATTGTTGGAAAACTGGAACATATCCATGTGACACTTCTTCTGTCATCATGAGATCTGATCTTCTGAGTAATCATCTTGATATAATATATTTGTTATAGAAAATCTTCACCACGCTTCTGTTGTGCACTAGAGGTTCTCCACCAAGTTATCTTCTTCTATCTGCATACAAGGGTCTCTTTCTGGTATGCCTCAAAGTCTTGAGGTTGCTCTTCATATGCTCTTTGTTCAATTGCTCTGGAGAACATTCTTTGCATTCATCCGATGTAGAACTCCAACCCATGGATATTGGGGATGATATAAAGACTCATGTAGAGGTATGTTTGGTTTACTGGCACAAGTAATCGTCATAGTCTTCTCCCTCCATCTGGGAGAACCTCTAGTTCTGGATCTTGCAATGCTTGCATATATACACTGTTCTTCATCACAACTTTCAGTTCCTCTGCTTGATTTCTTTTAGTGAGTTCATATCAAGCTGGTAATCTTGTGATTCTTATTGACTGGTTGTTTTGGGTTCTCTTTCTTTCTTAGAATCTTCATGTTCTTCCTAATGTTTTTCTTTAGCTCTTGGGTCCATGGAGTTTCTTATAGATTCCATGCCCTAAAGATTTCACTTCTTTCTTTCATCATAGGATCACGGATGTGGATGGACAACCAGGGATACTTTAAGGCTTTTCTTCGAAGAAGTCTTCTTCTGCGGTTGAACTGAACACGTACTATCTTTCATGGCTGCTACCATGGATATATACTTTATCATCTTCAATGGATCATAGGATGAGCTCCCTCCTAATCCTTGCTTCATGTTTGAGTGCATATAATCAGCTCCCTCCGTCTAACAGAGTCCACACTTCCCTCTGCATCCTTATTGTCTTCTGCAATATATAATTGGCTTCCTTCGTCTAACAGAGTTCACGCTTCCATCTTATTGTCTTCTGCAAAACGTCATAAGTCTTTCTCCAATTTTCTCTTGCTTGCTGACTTCTTTCTGTCCTTGCTTCTTCTAAGTCTCTTCATGATTGATTCTGATTTCGGCTTATCTTGTAATAGCTTCCACATGATTTGTTTGATGTATTCCATCCTTTCATGTGTATTATCTGACTTGTATAATGATAGCGATCCTTATCTTGTTGTTCTTCCATAAGTATAATTCTTCTTGGAACACATTATCTTCTAAGAGATAGATGTACAGAGACTATGCAAACAAGATATGCACAAGAAATAAGAAGAGTATTGTTACCTTCAGAAGAAGAAGTCTCTTTCATCCAGCTTAGTCTTCTTTGTAGGTTCCTTTTCTTCGGCAACTAATGCTTCGAGTTTCTCCTTCCTTTTCTTTAGCTTGGGACAATGATTCTTGTAGTGACCATACTTTCGATAGTTGAAGCATTGTATTTCTGAATTATCTTTCTCTTGATTTGTCTTCCTTTTTGAACCAAACTTCCTTTTGTTCCTGAAATTCTTGAATCTTGTTGTGAAGGCTTGATCATCGTACTTCTTTTGGGGTTTTTCTTTTGCACTGATCCTGGATTCTTCTTGAGCATAGCAAGTCCAAAGTTCTTCAAATGTAGGATACTCCTTCCTTGTGTTCATGCTTGCAGCAAATGCATCCCACGTCTTGGGAAGACCATTGAGTACTATGTTTACCAATTCCTTCTCTGAAATGATTTCTTCAATAGCTTGTAGTTGATCTCTTAACTGAGAGATTCTCACAAAGTATGATGTTATGTTGTCATCATCATTCATCTTCATGTCACGGAGCTCATTCTTCAGACTCATTATTTGTCCAATGTTTCTAACTGAGAAGAGGTTTGTTAGGGCATCGTACTTCTTCTTCGATGAGTCAAGATGGGAGATGTAGGGTATCAAGTGGTCTTTTATAGATTCCACTATGATACTCATAGTATTGATGTCACCATCTTTGAAATTCTCCATAACTGCAACGTTTTGCGTTTCCTTCTCTTTTCCTTCTTCAAACTCTGGTTTCACGATCTTTCCTTTCACGATATCCAGCACTTTATTCTTGGAAAGGATGAGATCAATCCTTGTCTTCCATGCTCTGAAGTTAGAAGCTCCATCTAACTTGTTTTCTGATTTCATAGAGTAAGTCATGGCTGCTTTGACTTGGTCAACCCTAGATCTGACCAAAAACTCAAACTTGACGTCTTGGCTTGCTGAGAGTACCAGGAGATGCACTAGGCTAGGTCACACTGATCTATCCAGAAATTAGGTCAATCCCTTCACTTAAGGTGCCTCAACGAGAGGATTAGGGTTTCTGCAACTGCACCTACTAGTAACCCTAGCAGCAGTGCTTTGGGGACTGCTCCTGCTAGAAACCCTAGCGGCAGTGTTAAAATATTGTGTAGCTGCAAAGAATATTCTTATCACCTTTTGTGGATAAAGATAAAATATATTTATTATTGATTAGATCAATCCCCTTTTGTGGATTAATCATGTCAGGCATTGTAATTGACCAAATCCCCTTTTGCAGATTGGTCAAACCCTAATTGTAATAGGCTAAATGAAAAGTCGGCCCCAGAATATATTAAAGTGGTTATAACCACCCAGAATGAGAAGTCGGCCCAGCCAGAATATATTAAAGTGGTTATAACCACCCAAAATGAGAAGTCGGCCCAGCCAATGAAAAGACACCCCAGTTCACACGTGCCAGATTGTATAAATAAGAGAGGCTAGCGCCTCATTTGGACACACACTCACTTGTTCATCGGAGCGCAAGTTTGAAGCTGCAGTTGGAGAAGAAGGAAGAGAGAGAGAGGCGCATCTCTGGGAGAGGAATTTATGTATTGCTTGGTTCATTGTCTTGGCATTGTATTGGCTATCTATACTAAGGAAGTTTTGTTGGGTTTTCTTCCCCTTGAGGGTTTCCCAGGATAAATGCTTGTGTACTCTTGTGATTGTGTTTCTCTCAGTGATCCTATCTATGCTATTGTTATCTAGTAAATTGAAAGTAACCTAATAATAGCAGAAACTTTAACAGGCAGTTCTTCAACGAGCTTAATATCCTTCTGGCTATGTTTCCTTCCAGCGGTTAGACTGAATGAAGGAGGTGTGGGCCCATAACCTGTTAGAATATAATGGATGTGCTCGTTTTACCATTGACAATATCGCTATTGTCACCCAACCATAGGTCAAAGCCACCCTCTGAGCACCTTAACCTTGACAGAGAATCACTCCAAAAGCAAACCCTAGGCTAGATAGCCAAACAAAGGGTAGCGCTCCTTTCCCAAGGATAGCGCACCAACAAGAGCTGATCAGATAGTCCAAACCCTAACCAAGAGATAGTCCAAGCCAAACGTGATCTGCTAGCTACGGCAGCTACAATGGCAGCTCTCCTCCAAACCTGCGCACAAAACTGGGCACTGCAGTGCGCACAAGTGTTGCTCTACAATTCTAAGACTGCCTGCCAGAATGAAGACTGGCCTCTTGTATTTATAGTAATTCTGGCTAACTACCTGGATCGACTTCTCATTCTGGGTATCTGTCTGTTCAGTATATATTATTTCTTCTGGCTGACTTCTTCTCTTGGAGGCTAATAACCTAATACAAGTTATCTTCTTGAGCCGACAAGTCTTCTAGGGTTATTATCCAACTCATTAGGGTTTCTTCTTGCTTCCCGAAATATCCTATTCTCGTCAGGTTTACACGTGGAGGTAAATACCTCCCGCAGCTACCATAATATCAACAGAATCATTGTCATGGGGGATGAGAAAATGAGTATCCACAAAACTAGGTTCATTCTAAATGTTTCCCGTTACAAGAACCATAGTTGTAGTAATTGTATCAAAAGGATCTAGAATCTCCTTCTTTGGCTAAGGAGAAACACGCTCGGATTACTTAGTGGGAAGATGTAATAATGCACACACCATTGCATTTCTAAGAGGGTATAAACCACCAATCGTTGTAGTGAGAAGGAAGCGTCACAAGGTCACGAAAGATGAACTAGAGTACTTCTCCCAACTCATTCAGTCCAATCCATATGATGAGGATAAGCAGGCCCGCATTGCCAAGCTTCGTCACCCATTAAAGGTGGACAAAGGGGGACTCAATTAAGAGATAAGTTCATTGGATTAATATAGGAGACATAGCCACAAAAGATTTCTTTAAGACCCTAACCTCAAAGGAGATCATTGAGAAAAACATTGCACTCAAAACAACGTTTGGCTGAATTACTAGCAAAGAACATATTGAAGAAGAATTCGTTAGCCATTATAAGATGGTCTTCTGTAATGTCCCTTTGCAAATGATCTCTCCAAGAGATGACGTAAAGTGATTCTCATAGGCTATAGTCAGTGGGAAAAGGGGATCAATTAATTATTTAGTGTCATGGGGGCGGAAAAGTAACTTTTTAAAAGTGACGTTGAGTAATTAATTAAAAAGGGTGTTTTTAAGTGACTTGAGTTTATAAAATCATTTACTTTATTAAAAGGGTAAAAGGGTCAACGAGGAAATAAAGGAGAATGAGAGCACCCTCTCTCATTATGCATATGTTATTTTCTAAAAACAAAATTGAGAGAGCTCTTGTGGCTTTGGCTCTTGGAACGAAAAACCCTAGAGAAGACGATTGGGTTCGATGGTGAAACTATCCACCCTCGCTGATCATTGAGGGAAAATCACTCAGATCTTTTCATTGCGCTTCATTGTGGCTGAGTTTTATCATTTGGCGGCTGAGTTTTCTTGTTGGTGGCTGAGTTTTGCTTTTATGAGGGCCAAGATCTCATTTTGGAGGGCCGAACCTTCTTATTTGGGCTGAGTGTATCATCTTGTGGCTGAGTTTAGTTTATATGAAGACCAATATCTCTTGAGGGGCCGAGTTTGGACTGTTAGAGATGGAGCTCCTCTTTGCTGGGTCGAGTTACTGACTGAAGGGATGATTTCTTACTTTTTGGGCCCATTTCTTACTTGCTGGGTGCTTTCCTTTGTAGCTGGGCGCATTTTCTTGGGAGCTGGGCGCAAATTCTTGAGGGATATTACAGCTGGGCCGTGATACTAGTTCCTGGGCACATTACTTCTGCAAAGGGGCCGAGAATATTACTGTTCAGGAGCAGTTTTATTGCCAGAAGCGACTTTGCTTGCTGCTGTATCGATTTCTGTGTGGTCAGCTCTAATTTGCTAGAGAAAAGGGGGCTGATTTCTCTCACAGCAGACCCATATCATCTTGTGGGTGTTATTACTGAGTTTGTGAGCATATTTGGCATCCAACTACCGGCACATCCATCTCAGAAAATTACAGAGGCAGCCTGCAAGAAATATATCAGGTTCCTCATACTTTATTACTGCCTTGTTTGTTGGGATTTTCAATATATATCAGCTGTCTTGAGTATTTAATGCAATAAGTATTTTGGACTCCCTATTTTGGTGTTTTACTTGTGAATCACAGCAGAGTTTAAATTCATATCTAAATTGTTGATAACATGCTTGGGTGCAGACTGTATGACTAAACAACTACATTGTTAAACTAAGAGGAAAATCCAAAAAAAAATAGTGGGGATTTTACATCTTCCAATCATAAGGGCTCACAAATGTCTAGACATTATCCCGTGTTGCCTCTCCAAAGAACGAACAAGGGCATGTAAGCCAGACTTTGACATTGGATGAGTTGATATCAACCTTAATGGAGATGGTCGAGGTTAGAAGAATTAGATGCCTTTCCATGTCGATTCTATAAGGCCACACAGGATTTTGTTGGGCCCAACCCCCTACAAGTGTACAAGGAAGCGATTGGAAAACAAACACTAGGACTAGGAACAATCACCAACAGGGGTCTGATCAAATTCATTCAAACCCTAGCGACCCAAATATCATCACTTAATGGAGGTCAATAACATTGTTGAATGTCTTGTATGAGATTTTGGCCAAAGCATTGGCCCTTAGCATCAAGCACATTCTTCGTAAGATTATTCAGCCCAAACAAACAATTTTCATCAAATGCCACTTCATTTTGGATAATTTGATAGTTGTTTGGGAAGGAATGGAATGGGCTCAAAGCCTTGGCCTCAATGTTCTTTTCATCAAGATTGACTTTGAGAAAGCATATCACTGTATGGAATGGCCTTTTATTCTGAAAATGCTCAAAGCATGGAGCTTTAGGAGTTTTTGCATGAGGGTTGTTGAGAGCCTCTTTACTAAAGCCTCACCTATTTATCCATTCATCAAAGCAAGCCATAAGAGGTAAGCTTGTTTAAGTCAATTCAACAAGGGTGTTCCATGTCTCCTCCATTGTATGTTATAGTTATTGAAGCTTTGGGCTATCTCATTTATTACAAAGTTGGCCAAGGTATGATTAAAGGCATCCCTGGGACTGAGTTGAGCACAGAGCAAATGGTTCAAGGGATCTAAGCTCTACAAAAAACACTATGTTGTGCCTTGCAATTTTCTACAATGCCTAGACCCATAATCTAGTCACCCAAGACTTAGCGCTATAGATAAAGCCAAACACCTTTGCCTAACTAGCTAAACAAATAGGGCTTGATGTAGATCCAATGAAGCCAAATTTTCAAATTCCTAGGATTCCCCTTCGCCTTCCAAGCTTCCCCTAAAAAGCTATGAGAGGTTGTCATTCAGAGAGTCAAGATAAAGATAGACATATGGCTAACTAAACCCATGGCCCTAGGAGCTAAGTTCTAGATTTGTACTAAGGTGCTCACAGCTACCCATGTTCACTACTCTTCAAATTGTGTACCTTCACTAAATGCATACCAAATGCTAGAAAAATCCTTAAGAATTTTTCTATGGGCCAACAATCTAGTAGCAAGGGATTTCACAAAGGTATTTGGGACTTATGTTGCACCCTCAAAATTGGGGAATATAGGAATTATCAAGACCCAAATTCAAGCCCAAGCACTTTAACCAAGTTGGTGACGTGGGCTTATTGACCCCAAAATCTCACCTTTGATATTTTGATGGTCAAAGGCCAGTCTATCCTTTCAGGTTGGCATTCACAGGTTCTTCCAGACAGTAAAGGGCTATCATTAAGAGATCTTTTGGGCACATTGCTTCTTATTCTTGTCAGTTAGAGGATGGTGGCTTACATGAGTTGAGTTTAGAGCTTGTTCCAGTGTTTTCTTGGTTATTTCAGGATGAGCTATCAGTTTCAGGCAGAGTCTGAGAGACTTGCAGTATTTTGGGACACTTCATGCCCATGATGATATTATAGACCCCTCATATCAGTTATTTGATAAAATATTCTTACTCCTTGTCCAATTCTGCTTCTGACGAGTATAAACTCAAGGGTATTTGGACAAGTTTGTTTTTTCAGTAATGAGGTGGCACAAGTGATGAATGTGGCAGGATGAGGTGGCGTCCCATGTGGGGCCCACAAGTCGCCCAACACATGCTAAATAAGGATAAATTAAAGCGAGAAAGTTTCCTGCCATAAAAGCAACTTTTTGCTTTCCGCCATAATCAGCTTTTTGCTTTTCCGCTTTAAAGCATTTTTTTTCCTTTCTGCTTTAAAGCAGCTTTCAGCTTTCCCTGCCATAAAAGTAGCGTTTTGCTTTTTTGCTTTAAAACGGCTTTCAGCTTTTTCTGCTTTTAGCTTTTATGCTTTCAACTTTTCCCAGCTTTCCTGCTTTATCCTCTTCTCAGCTTTTGCTTTAGCTTTTCACCTTTTCCACTTTTCCCCTTTCTTTCCATTTCCTCTCCTCTCTCACTCATTCGCCCTATCTCCCCTAGTGCATGCATTAATGGCTTATTTTAGCCCAAAGGTGCGCCCCTCTCACATTTTTGGCCATAATTTCTTCATTACTCAACAGAATTGATTCATTCCACCTCCATTCTTCTC